>VZRV01007622.1:183065-309012 GCA_013398115.1 Falcunculus frontatus
CGAGGCGGAGGGGCCGGAGCCCGCCGAGCCCGCAGGTACCGTGGGGACGCCGCGCCGGCCTCGGCGGGGACGGGGAGGACAGAGGGGTCTGGTCGGGATGCCCGGGCGCTGCTTGCCCCGCAGCCCACCCCGAGGTGCCCACCTGGGTGCGGGATCGCTGGAGTTCGGGGGCGGGAGCACAAACCTTGGCCGCACATCTTGAGAATCGGTGTGCTTGGGCTTCTAAACGGTGGTCTCTTGCTGTGCTCACCTGCGATTTCCCTGCCTCTTTTTTTTAACGCAGAAACGAGAAGCAGGAGGAAGAAGAGGTTCGTGTCCAGTCCCCGCTACGTGGAGACCCTGCTGGTGGCAGACCAGTCCATGGCCGAGTTCCACGGCAGCGGGCTGAAGCACTACCTGCTGACCCTGCTCTCCGTGGCCGCCAAGCTGTACAAGCACCCCAGCATCCGCAACTCCATCAGCCTCGTGGTGGTGAAGATCATGGTCATTTACGAGGAGCGCAAGGGCCCGGATATCTCTTCCAACGCCGCCCTGACTCTGAGGAACTTCTGCAGCTGGCAGAAGCAGCACAACCCGCCCAGCGACCGGCACGCCGAGCACTTCGACACGGCCATCCTCTTCACCAGGCAGGTGAGGGACACCGAGGTCACATCCAGCCCCACTGCTCCCTGTCCCCTCTGCCAGGAGACCTCCAGAAAATAAAAGTGTCCAGAGACAGTCGTGTGTCACCGCAGCTGCAGTGAAGCAGGCTGAAAATTAGATGAGCTGCTTTTTATTTTGTTGATTTTTTTTTTTTTGCTTTTTGCACCATGTCGGGTGAAGCTCAGTTTGTGCACTGTCTTTCTAAACTCACAGTTTGTGCACTGTATTCCTGCCCCATATATTTTTAGCAGATTTCAGATGGAAATTATGCATTTTATTTCTACGTGTAACCCTCGCCTATGTTCCAGAGACAGATTTTTGCCATCATACCCATTGAAGCGCTGAATATTTATGCTCTTTCCATAAGTAAAGGCAAACTGCCAGGGCTGGATGGCTCTTGCCAAGGTTAAGTCTCTGATCTGATTAATAATGAAACTGCCTTTTTTTTACAGGACCTGTGCGGTGCCAAGACATGTGATACTCTTGGGATGGCTGATGTGGGAACAGTTTGTGATCTAAACCGCAGTTGCTCTATCATAGAAGACGATGGCTTGCAGGCTGCCTTCACAACAGCCCACGAATTAGGTACTTGAAACTTTGCAAAGCCATTCCCTGGGATTAATTGAAGCCAGCTTGATGCCGTAAAGCCCAGCCTGCACCTCCCCGGAGCAGTCGGGAGGAGGCAAAGCCCTGCCTTGGAGCAGGGTTGGACTCTGGAAAGCAAATCCGGCCTGCACGGCATTGTCTGCAAGAGCTGTGTGTGTGCCTGCAGGAAAAAAAAAAATGGGAGAGAAGATCCAGTGCCATCTTCTTGAAATCTGGGAGCGTTCAGATTCGGGTTATTAATTACAGACCAGGCTATGAGCAGCTCTAGAGCAATATTTAAAATACTGTTGGTAATGCGTAGGACAGACTTCCTAAAGTCACCGACTTTCCTTTTCTCCTTTTCTCGAAGGCCACGTGTTTAACATGCCTCATGACGATGCAAAGCAGTGTGCTGGCATCAATGGAATGAGCCGGGATTTCCACATGATGGCATCCATGCTCTCCAACCTGGACCGCAGCCAGCCCTGGTCTCCATGCAGTGCCTACATGATTACAACATTTTTGGATAACGGTCATGGTAAGGTTATTAAGCTTTCCATTCATGTGGCGTTTGAGCTCTTGTGCTTTACTGCTTTGCTTTTTTTTTTTTTAACAAGAGTGCTTCAGTGTAGACTTAACCTTTTGCATGCTGTCAGTGAGTTTAGAAGAGCCTTATTTTTACAAAAATGCTGGCACAAATGGGCTCGAAGGCTTCTGTTACAAAGCAAATGCAATTCCCTTTTAAAACTGAACCCACAGCATCATCTGACTTCTTTTTTTTCCCTTTTTTTCCCAACTTTTTCAGGGGAGTGTTTGTTGGACAAGCCCCACAGGCCCATCCAGCTGCCTTCTGACTTGCCTGGCACGCTGTACGATGCCAACAGGCAGTGCCAGTTCACGTTTGGAGATGAGTCCAAGCACTGCCCCGACGCAGCCAGTACGTGCACGACGCTGTGGTGCACCGGCACCTCCGGAGGGCTGCTCGTGTGCCAAACCAAACACTTCCCCTGGGCAGACGGCACCAGCTGCGGGGAAGGGAAGTGGTGCATGAATGGCAAGTGTGTGAATAAGACTGAGAAGAAGCATTATGATGTAAGTAGTGAAAAAGAAATCGGTGCAGCTTGGGTTGCAGAGCCACGTGGAGAATGCTGCAGTGGGAGGGATCTGTTAGAAGGGGTTGAATCAGTGCTAATAAACAAACTTAGGGCAGGTTTTTTGATGAGTTTGGGTGAAAATGAGCACGATGATGGGTTTTGGGGTGTGGGTTTGTATGGATTTTCCTGTCTTAACTTGTGTCCTGCTTTTGTTGTCATTCCAGACGCCTGTGCATGGGAGCTGGGGGTCCTGGGGGGCGTGGGGCGAGTGCTCCCGGAGCTGCGGCGGGGGAGTGCAGTATTCCTTCAGGGAATGTGACAACCCCATCCCGAGGAACGGCGGCAAATACTGCGAAGGGAAGCGGGTGCAGTACAGGTCCTGTAACATCGAGGACTGCCCGGACAACAACGGTAATTTTTGCCCGTTTCTGACACCCAGGATTGGTGTGTTGTGGAGAAGAGCACGGACGGAGATGACCTCATGCCCACCTGTCTTTTCTCTGCCTGCAGGCAAAACGTTCAGGGAGGAACAGTGTGAAAAGCACAACGAGTTTTCCAAGTCTCCCTTTGGAAGTGGACCTGCAGTGGAGTGGACACCCAAGTTTGCTGGTGTGTCTCCAAAGGACAGATGCAAGCTGGTTTGCCGAGCCAAAGGAACAGGATACTTCTTTGTTCTACAGCCAAAGGTATTTCAAAACTGCACCTCTTCCAGCTGATCGTGAGGATGGTTTTTATTTTCTCTCTTTATGTGAAGAGTCAAGCAGCGTAGAAATCTGAAATTACATCTTTCTCATATTTAAGCTGGATTATTCCTCCATGCACAGCTGGATCATTGCAAGCATGCTTTAAGTGTTCTGGCACAATCCTTCCACCTGCACTACCCACTCCACCCTGGTTTCCTTCCCTCTCCTTCCACCAATCTGATTGCATTGAGATAAGCTTGGAAAACTCTGAGAGATCTTTGCCAGAAGATTGGTGCTTTCTCATACTGGTTACTAATATGCTGACAGCTTAAAATAAACACGAGGGAAAATGTTCATCTTGCATAGCTACTTGAATTCGCTGTCATCAGATGGTGAGAGCCAGGAACTACCAGGGCGATGACACAGAGGGTTTTTGTGGAACAGCACTTCTAGAAATAAAGGATGTGCTGAACAGCATTAAAAGCAATGCTGGCAGTGTGCTTTGAGGATATGGCTGCCTTCTAGTGACACTAGAAAGCAGTGGGACTTTTTTTATATGAAATCAGTAAAACAGTTTTGTAGGTTTTTTGGGGGGATATTGATGAAGACTGAGATTATTTTCTGCTCTCACCATGGCATCATTTTTGCAAGTGAGATGAAGTAGCACCACATACCTCCCAACTACCTATGGGCTGCTTTGATTTTTAGTTTCAAAAAGCCTGAAAACAACAGGTGCTGCAGGTTTTCCGCCTGTCCGTATTTTGTGTTAGGCAGTTTCAGAGCACTGTGCGTGTTGTAACCAGGCTCCTTGTGTCCCCAAGGTGGTGGATGGCACCCCGTGCAGCCCCGACTCCACGTCCGTGTGCGTGCAGGGGCAGTGCGTGAAGGCCGGCTGTGACCGCACCATCGGCTCCAACAAGAAGTTCGACAAGTGCGGCATCTGCGGGGGGAACGGCTCCACGTGCAAGAAAGTGTCCGGCACCCTCGTTAGAGCCAAGTGAGTGTGGGGCTGCTGCTCCACCTTGTCTTTGTGGGTGCTTTGTCGGTGGGAGCTCTGGCTTTCCAGTGGGATGTTGCCCGAGTTTATCATTAGAACTGAGAGTTCGTCTCTCTGACTGGGGATAACTTGCAGGGAGATCCCAGCACAAAAGAAAGCCCCTCTACCAGTGTGGGGTTCATCCATTAATGAGCAAAATGCCTTGACTTCAGACAAAGTTTAGTCTGGTGCTGGGAGGCTTTTTCCCCTTCCTAGGGAAGAGCAGAGGACTCAGTGTTTGTCTTTTCTCCCGAGCAGACCTGGCTACCATGATGTTGTCACCATCCCGGCGGGGGCCACCAACATCGAGGTGAAGCAGCGGAACCACCGGGGCGCGAGGCACGACGGCAGCTTCCTGGCCATCAAAGCCGCCGACGGCACCTACGTCCTCAACGGCGACTACACGCTGTCCACGCTGGAGCAGGACATCACCTACAAGGGCAGCGTGCTGCGCTACAGCGGCTCCTCGGCCGCCCTGGAGCGCATCCGCAGCTTCAGCCCCCTGAAGGAGCCCCTGACCATCCAGGTGCTGACCGTGGGGGACCTGCCGCAGCCCAAGATCAAATTCACCTATTTCGTGAAGAAGCCGGCGCAGCCCGGCGCGGACAAGGCGCCCGGCAGGAAGAAGGAATCCTTCAACGCCATCAGGGAGATCCTCTCCTCGGAGTGGGTGATCGAGGAGTGGGGCGAGTGCTCCAAGTCGTGTGGCTCGGGCTGGCAGCGGCGGGCGGTGGAGTGCCGGGACCCGCGGGGCCGGCCGGCCGCCGACTGCGCCCGCGAGCTGAAGCCCAGCAACCTGCGGCCCTGCGCCGACGTGCCCTGCCCGCAGTGGCAGCTGGGGGACTGGTCCCCCTGCTCCAAGACGTGTGGGAAAGGCTTCAAGAAGAGGTTGTTGAAATGTGTCTCCTCCGACGGCAGCGTGCTGCCCCAAGAAAGCTGTGAGCCCTCCAAGAAACCCAAGCACCTGATAGACTTCTGCAACGCCACGGACTGCAGCTAGATAGGACGACTTGGGAAAGCTATAAAGTTTTTTTTTTTATTATTTTATTTTTTTCCTTCAGACCAGTGCACTGAAAAACACAAAAGAGGGCTAGAGGCAGTGCGTGTGGTTTTGCGTAAAAAAAATCGTGGTGAGGATCCGTTGAGGTGGGACAGTGCAAACAGCTTGAGTTTGCTTTGCATCCCAAAAGTCCCCTGCCAGCTGAAAATTGGATGGGATAGCAGATCCATGTCACTCACTTGTCTTCAGCAGATCAGGCCCAAAGGCATCACAATTGCCTTTTTAAAAGTCTGTTATAAATTAAGCCAAGTGTGAGCAGTGAGACACATTTAAGCAAACATTTTGGGGTTCGGTTATTTCTCCCTTCTTTTGGATTTGTCTTGTGGTACTGATCAAATCCCCATGTGTAGGAAGGGGAGGGAAAAAGATAGCTTAAAATAATTGGTCAGGGCTTACCTACCTCACAAAGGGCAAAAAACAAGATTGGAAAAGGAGCTTTAACTATGTCATTCATGGCTGCTATTGTTTCAGAGAATAGTTTTATATAAAAATAAAGCCATATTCTCTACCTGTCAAGAGTAAGAAATATCAAGAACAAATATCAACTCCGCAAATCACTAGAATTTCATGGTTTTTTTAAAGTACCTTTATGTCATCCCAATGTGCCTGTCCATTTCTCTCAGCCACTCCAGTGCCATTGTGGTGACATGTGTAATCCAGAGGCTTGGAAAAGTGGGAATCTGAGTCTGAGTAGTTGCTCTTTGTGCCTTTTGCATACCTTCCACTGGCTTTTTTGATTCCAGCTTGGTCCTACCTTCCTGCCTAACAGATTTATGGAGTGTGTGAGCATTCCAGTTGTGCTTTCACACTCAAACCTTTGGCCTTGCCCCAGCCAATGGATATTATTTGAGTTAAAAAGAAAAAAAGGAGTCCCATTGTGAATGGGAACATCCTCTGTGGCTTCTGCTGGGTTTGTAGAGCTCAATCACTGACCAGGTGGGAAGGCAAAGCTGAGGGATAGCAGGTCCATCCACAGCAAAACGCCAGCATTCACATCATTGAAGATTGTGCCAGTCCATAGACCATGAGAGAATATGGCTTTCCATATGTATATAGTAAAATATATTACTATAGATTTTATATACTTCATAAGTATTTTATATTTCTTTCCCTTCTGGGAAAGGTTATAATTTGTAATAAATGCATATAATGAGCGTATTTATTTTTATACTTCTTGTCTAATGTGATCCTCTAAGTTATCGCTTTTTTAAAAGGACATACAACAAGGATAGAGTATTTATACAGTATAATATGTTACTAGAGGTAATAAATGAACCCTATAAATTTTGGAAATGGAGTGTCTTTATTTCACTGGACTAAACCCAGTCCGTGGAGCAGAAAGAGCTTGGGATCTGAAGAAAATATTAAGCAAAAGGCAACTAATTACCTGTGTTAGTGAAGAGGTTTGGAGAACTCTCCCCATAATGTCACACACCACCTTAACAGAGGTCGTTTTATATTTTATTACTTAACCACTAACTCCTCTATTTCAGAAAATGGAGTGCAACTGACCTGATGCCACTGGTTGTAATAACAGCTTGCAGAGGGAGCAGCGCTGTCAGTTGTGTTTAGAACCAACAAAAGATGTACAAAAGCAGCAGTTTTACCTCACTCTGGTGGGAAAGGAGCAGTCAAAATCCAGAGCCATTCATGAGCAGTCAGAGGTTTCCCTCACCAATTCCTGGGCTGTTTCCCTCTCTGATTTTCTCCTGATGCAGCTTTTCCAAGAAGCACTGTGTGAATGAGCTGTTCTAACGCTGTTGGTAGCACGTTTTATTATGTTTAAATGGATACTAAGCATCAAAAACTGATTTTTTGCTCCCTTATGCCTGATCTCATCACCACTGCAGTCAAGAGAAAATCTTCTGTTGAGCTCCATCAGATTTTTGCTATGGAATTTGAGACATCAGTCATTTCTGGATACTTTTGGCTTTGTGTCATGTAAAAATCTATTAAAACTTCCTTTGCCAATGTTTGGACTCTGTCTCTGCAGAAATAGTTCCTGTTTTATTCTGTGGATAAAAGTCCTGGCCCCTGTGAATCTCAGAGAATTCTCATCACATCACACTTCATTGGGCATTGCTTTGACATGCAGAAACACTGGGGAATATTTTATTCCTAATGTTCAGGAAGCAGCCAGTCCCTTTCTGCTTTTAGAAATAGTTAAGAGTATTTCTAAATACAAGAAATAACTATTTATTTATATATATATATATATGTACATACATATTTAATTCACCATGTAGGTTAGAAAATAACTGGGAGTTTGAAGAGAAGAGTTACGCTGGAGGCTGCCAGGTTGATGAGATGTGAAATTATGGTATCTGTGCTGGCTGTGCACTGTAAATGGTGTAACTGGAAAATGTGGAGTAGCTCTTTTCCTCTGGTGCTGTTAAAATAATAATGTGATTTACTGCTTGAAAATGTCCTAACAGTAAACGGGAAAAAAACCTCAAAACTCATTGAAATGAACATCTCCAAACACTGGAGATGCTTCCATAACAAGTGAGAATTTTGCTTTTATCATTTTCACATCACAAGTGGGTCTGCGGATGCAATGTGATGTGATTTGTTGAATTTTGTAGGACAAATAGGGATACTTTAGACAAAATGTCTTCACCCACTAGCTAAGGTAGGGAATGGAGAAGTACATACTCCTGGAGAAATTCAGAAAGGCATCTTCAGAGGAATAACCCAGGCTGCTCAGCAGACAATCCCAGAGTTCTGGCTGGGCTGTGCTCATCAGCTCCCTGTGAAATTGCTCCCACAGCCGGCGTTATCCCGGCTCATCCACCTGGGAAGGCTGCTGTGGCACACCTGCCTGCCAAGCACCATTTGGAGCAGAGATCAGTCCTGTGGGATGTGGCCACGGCTGCCGAGCCCTCGAGGCACAGGGGGTGTAATTAGGTGAAGTTTCATCCCTAGCAAAGGTCACCCAAATATAGCAAAGGGATCTCCTGGCAGGCACATCCCTCGGACATGTCCAGGCTACAACAGGAGGGTAAGAGAGCATCCAGCAGCAGCCCTCGTTTAGCTTAAATATTTGCATTTTGCCCTGTTCTGCATAAGCAGAGCTCTCTGTTACAACATGTGGAGGCAGAAGGAGAACAACCCAGGAGACGGCACTCGCTGGGTGTCCCTTCCATGGTGATCTAGCCCATGCTTTCCTAGCAAAACAGCTCCAGACATCCACTCGTGCCCAATATTCCCCCTCAGAACACAAAACATGGGCAGAAGGGAAGCCAAAACACCGTTATCAGGTTCACAAGTGGCGCCGTGCACGGGGTGTTCTAACAAATATTTGTGCTCCCGAAGCCTGGGGCAGAGGGATTATCGTGGAGATGAAAGCAGCGTTGTTTGGGCTTGCAGATGGGGTTTACAGCCCACAACAGTGCAAGAGGGGCTTGAGCAAAAGGGATTTCATGTTGGGCAAGAGAAGTGCAGTTTCCTACAGTCCCTCTGCCTGGAAACTGTGCTTGACAGCTTCAATGGGATAAAGGATCCTCCTTGGTCCTATTGCAGCAGCTGATGAGATTCCAGACCCCTGGACAACATCTGAATTCAAACATCCAGAATCTAGGTTGCTAAATCTGTCATCTTTAATATATTGTATTTTTGTGTCATAATGCTACAAATCTGAGTTTTTCCCCACCTTAGATCCTTCACAGATATTCCAGTTGGAAATGAGTATTTTCTCCAATATTAACTGCATTCAGTTATGTTTTCCTACAAACACACAAAAAGGAGCTGCATGTTCCAAGAGGGAAGTCATATGGTAGAGATTATAATCAGGCAAGCTGAAAGCAGTGGCCATTTTAATTGTTCACCAAATATATTTTTTCAGCTTAACTAAGACAATATGCATGGCCCAAACAATTTAAATGTCTGCTGCCACTTTGTATGATTTTTCATGTACAGAACTGGAGATGATGGAAGAAAACAACTGAAATTCAGATATTCTGATTAAAAATTTCTCTGTCAAGCAGCACAAGTTAACAGAATATTTTCTAATTTGTTTTTCGAATTGAATACCTATACCCATCCTGGCTCAGGACAGCCCTGGTTAAACCTGAGACCAAAGGAAAATTTGCCTTCTTGTGTTTAATCTGAGTCTTAATTACATATTGAATTAACCCCAGAGGTCAAGCTTTGGTGAGAGTTTTTTCATAGAGATGAAACTGTGTGAGGGAAAGGGAAGAGAGAAGGAGAGGGCAAAAGGGGGGGGAAAGAGGACTTCTGTGGAATTGTTGATTGTGGAAACTTTTGAAACTGATGTTGGAGATTAGATTTCACAATCAGGCTTGGGCAGGTTTAGAAGTGGATTAAATGCAGTGCAAAGTCCATCTCCTTTTTCTCTCCCAGTGAACCAATACACACATTTGGGGATATGCTAAAATAATGAACACTGGTGTTTTCCATTTCTCATGATCCTCCTGCTGGAACAAATGCAAAGCACAACATGGAAGCATAGAGGGGCTCAGCTGCCTTTGATGAATAAAAAAAAAATTAAAAAGTCCTCTGCACATGTTTCCTCTTCACTCTTTTAATTTATAATTTTGTTTATTTGCACTTTTAAAGGCGTAATAGCTGATGTCAGAAAGGAGAGCCCCCAGAGCAACAGCTGCCTGGCAGACAAGAGGGTCTGAGGCATTAAAGAATATAAATGCTAAAATCCTGCATAAAATAATTTTGAATCTGATCTAAGCTGGCAAAAGCCAGGCAATTCAGGGCTAATGCTGCCATTTGCGTGGGGACAAAAATTTGTCTAAGCCCGTTCCCAAAGCTCAGGCTGAAGTGATGGGTATTACCCAGACGAGGACACTGGCTTCAGGGAGGCTAAGCCATTTACTTACAAATTTATTCCAGGGTTTAAATCAGATTCCTGTTGGTCTGACTTGAAAAATCAGTAGGTTGGTATTATTTAAGTCTGTGCCACAGATGGTCTCATCACTTGCATGAGTGCAAGGAATGAATGAGAGGGTGGGGTGTAGCCTAGAGGAGGAGACAGGGGCTGACTCCATCCTGCTGGAGACACCCCCAGTGCTGGAAGGACAGGAGGAGGGGCTGCAGCTGGGCTCTCCATCTGGGAGATGGACTCTGGAGAGCCTCTGGATGAAGGTTCATGGATGGCACAGACAGAATGTTTGACAGGTGTGTGACAGGCTCTGGGTTGCTCAGGGCAGTTTGGCAATTTCACTTTCGAGTATTGAGAGGGGCGTGTCAAGATTTGAAGGAGGAGATGGAGATATTGGCAACATCAGGTGGTTTAAAGCAAACTGGTCACATCACTTTGGGGCTTTGCAAAGGAGCCCCTCTAGCCAGGTTCTCCTTCCCAGCTCCAGGAATTTCCCTGGGGATGCAGGGCTGTCCCTGAGCCACAGAATGATCAAAACCCACTCCAGCATCGGGCTGGCAGAGAACCTGCTCTGAGCTCAGAGCTACTGCAAGAATTGAGTGTTAGGCATCACTGATTATTTGTTCAAAAACCAAAAAAAAGAAGCCAAGATTTGCACACTCCATTCCCTTGAGATCCTAGGAAAGAGCTTCCCACTGGAAAGGGTTGTTCTGATGACTGTGGAGCACCAAAGTTGCTTGTGTGGATGATTAGGGCATAATTTCCAAGAAAAGGGAGCAGCTCCCACTCATGCAGCCCAAACAGCTTTGTAAAGGACCTTGGTAAATCAGGAGGGGACAAAATTTAGTTTAGTTTTAGCAGAGGATTGGTTTAGTGGCCTGGCCTGAAGAGGAGCACTGTCAGAGAGCAGAAAATACAATTCCATAAAGTTACTCTACTATATACCCAGGTGTTTTCAGCTGTCACTGCTGAGGGAGAATCACTTTTTTTTAATATCAGTGATGATGGAAGGTCGTTTAGGAGAGCCAAGTTGAGGAGTGAGGTTTGACCTGGTGTTATCCAGACAGTCCCAGCCCTGCTCCCCTGAAGACCTGGCCTGTTGTGGGGCTGTGTGGTGGAAAACAAAACGACGGTGGATTTTTTCGGCGCCAGGAGAAATGGATCCCTACAATTCACATTCAATTTCAGCTGAATTGCCAGGAAAGTGCTTCAAAGGACGGAAATAATTTGTTACTCAAGACCTGAGCTACTAAAAGATAAGTGTTTGGCAGGTAGATTTTTGGGAGTACAGAGGAGAACCTTTAGCTTTGGGGCGAGCTGCTTATCTGCTTTTTGACACAATTCACATGACCATGAGTTTTGCCTGAGTATCCTGAATGTCCAGTGGCCTAAATCTCCTTCATGTCTTCCTTCAGTGGAGCCTGATGGATGTTGTAGCCTGTTCTCTTCTTGTCTCACTAGTGAGAGCTTGTTTGCTTTTGCTGGGGGCTGTTTGACAGACTCACACAAGACCTGCCTGAGTCAGGCTTGCTCTTAAAAGCATTGCTGGCATAGTCATGTCACTGGAGAACATGGGAAAGAAAAGCACAGCCCGATTTGTTACAGCTGCAACAGCAAAAAATCCTAATGGAGACTCATTTATACTGGCCCTAGTCCTTTATTCTATTCTGAGAGCTGATCTAAGCTGTACCTACAAGGCAGTTTAATTTGCAGAACTGAATTAAATTTGCATTTTCACATGGACAGAAATAGTTTCAGGGGTTAGTTAAAGCTGTGTTGGCAAATGCATTTACATACAGAAAATAATTAAATAGCCTTCTTTTTCTTGTGTGCTTCAAGAAATCAGAAATCCTCTTGGGAAGGAAAAATATTGCTTTTCCCCCTCATGTCAAACTACAAAGTGATGGGGCTGCAAAGGAGGGTGGGTGTTACACACCTTCTCTAACATAGCCATTGCCTTTAAATATTTGGGCTCCCAGAAATTTCAAAACATTTCAGGAACGGAGTAGAATATGTCCATTCTGCCTTAATGGACAGAAATTCTCACAAATAAGCATCCAACACCCAGGAGAGTCAAAATTTCACCTCACTCGCCTCTGGAGCTGGCTGGAGATAATAAAACCCACCCCACACATTCCTCAGCAGGGTCTGGGATGGAAAAGATGAGGAAGTCTAAGCAGAAAAAGCACAGTTAGCAGCACTTTAAAATCTAAGAATGGCAGCATTGTTTGGGGAAACAATAAATGCTGGGTTTAAACAATTTAATGTCAACCAAATGTGAAGGCTGTGTCATGCAGGAGCAACAGTTACAGCAGTGTTGTTTGAGCTTAAATTTAACATCAGGCAGTGACTGCAGGCGAGCTTTGTTCCCTAGCAATGAGATGTCTGCACATCACAGATGCACGACTTCTTCAGAAAACTGCCAGATTAAGGGATTACTCCAAGGAAAATTTCGCAATGGCCTTTGATTCCTTCCTGATGAAGTGATTTTCCACAACACTTTGCTCACTGGCAGATGAGGAGAGACTGGGGAGTGAAATGCATGTGGTGGTAGTACAGAGTAACACTAAATGCAGTCATCGGTGTCTCGATTAAGGAGTCCAGCCCTGTGAACACACCGATAATAGCAGAGCTTCCTGAGGTCAATGAGATTCACTTTACAAGTGGAATCAAATCAGCCCATTCCCCTTTGCAAAGTCACAGCAAGGAGGATTCAGCCCAGAACTATTGAAGTCACAATTTTGACGGGAAGCACTTATGGAGTAGAGTTTGAAATATTCCACATTCCCCCAGTCTGCTCCAGCGATATCTGCAAGGATGGCCCAGCAGCAGGGAAAGGCAGGGAAAAGCAGGGCAAGGATGGCACAGCAGCAGGGAAAAGCAGGGCAAAGCAGGAAACAGCAGGAAAAAGCAGGAAAAAGAAGGAAAAAGAAGGGAAAAAGCAGGAAAAAGCAGGGCAAGGTTGGCACAGCAGCAGGGGGAAAATGCAGAGCATCCCAAGCCACGAGGTTGCTGCACCTTCCCTGCCCGGTCCCTGCTGATTAATTTAATGTGCCCCAGGTGGCAGATACAGCAAACACGCCTTGGAAGAAAAGCCTCGCTGGCTGCAGCCCTTGGATTAGGAGCAGCTGGTTGGATTTGGAGTGGTGGCTTTTCTCTCCCGCTCCCTGTAAAGTGCTTTGTGCTACAGCACTGCAATAATGGAGCTCATTCCGGGCCGATGTTTGCTGTAAGTGACAGGGTTAAGATGTTTTGTGATGCGCTCTTTGATTACTGAATTTCCTGCCTTTCGGGTACTTACCTTTACAGCCTTTGTTGTTTTATGTGCTAAGCGGTTTTATGTACTAAGTGGTGAAACGATGCTGATGAGTCTGAGATGGAGAGGTAGAGGGTTATTTGAAGTGGCTTTATCAGAAACGACTGTTTTTGAGAGCAGGAAGCTTTCCTGGTTTGTTTGAAATGTAAATATTGTGCAATGCTGCAAACATTAGGCGTTCTTAAAAGCTGTTAGCAGGTGCTAAAAGAAATACTGAGTGTTGTCACGGCTGGTAAAGACAATTTATCTTTTATGGTTTATATCAATAACTAATATAAATAATTAATCTCAGTAGTGGCACAAAGAAGGAAGCATTTTATTTTTATTGTGGTTTTTAGTTTAAAATTGGTGAAGATGATTTTTTAACATTTGTCCAGGGCTGAGTAGGCCTTTCAGATTGTCTACATTGACGAATGTCCTTGTGTTATTCAAGCACAAGAGCAGAGCTTTACAGTCTGCCTTGTACAATAAGCAGCTCTGGTATCTGAGCCACATGCTATTCTCTTTCTCCTCCATTTTCTTTCTGCTTGCTTTTTAAAATCTTTTTTTCCTCCCATCCATGAAACTTGCACTTTCCTTGGGCAAAGAGTGCTAAATGAGAGAGAGAGAGAGAGAAAGTTAATTTATAAGGTGAGATAATGTGACATCTGTTTTGAAGCAAAAATTCAAACTCCCTGGTGAGACAAGGGTGAGCTTAATTTTGAACTCATCGAGATGCTGTTGTTGCTGCAGAAGAAGAATCAAGCTTTCATTTTTAATTTGCATCTTGATATGATTTCTTATCACATACTGGCTGAGGTTGGAAAGGAAGCCGAGATGGTTTTGTGCTTCTCTGCTGCAGAGTGTCCACGAGGAGCAGCATCCAAATCCAAACCTGCAGAGATCAAGGCATTGGGACAGAGGAAGAGCTAAACCAAGCATCCTTCAGCTGTTCCTGAAGAGTGGAGAGCAAGGCAAGCACTGCACTGCACTGCAGGAAGGGGGGAAAGCTGCACAGGAGGTATTTAATGATTCTCTTCCTAAACTGCACTTCCCAGTATCCTCAGGGGAGAAAGATGGGTGTGTTGGAAGGAGATGGAGGTGTAGAAATTCAGACCATCAAGACTTCTGCCTCCCCTCTCTCATGTCTCCTCTTCCTGGGGTCACACTGCTCGGGCTTGGTGGGGCACAGTGACACAAACCAGGCTCAGCCACACAAATCCCTGTTCTCAAAGTGTCAAAATTCCCTCTCCCCATGCCACTGACCCCATTCCCTCACCCTGATGACATTAAAAGTGTGGCCTCAGAAGCAAGGGAGAGAGAAATAAGACTCTGTAGAAAGTCTGAGGGCAGATTTAGGGTGTAATGATCCCTCTTCTCTAATTCTAATTCATTCAAAGAAGTAAAAGATTGGCAAAACGGATCATTTTGGAAATTACTCAAAATATGGCTGACATTGAAGGACTAACCTTTCCTTTTGGCTGCATGACTGAGGTGCAGGATTTAGGGGTTGTGAATTTTCAAGAGCTGGCTGATTTGCATAGGCACATTATTTCTTATAAGTGGAGCTGGCAGTGCTGCCAAGAGTTACAGTTGGCCAACAATTTCCCTTGTAAAATCCTGCTCCTGCTGGGGTAAATTATTTTTCAGTGCTCTGAAATGTCTTATGTCGGGCCTCTGTCTCACTCAGAGAATACTTGCAGTTTCATCTTACACTTACTGGTGTGGTTTTTTAACATTTCTGTAAAAAAAAAAAAAGAAAAGAAAAAAAAGAAGTCGTCTATTAAGATAATTGTGTCATGATGTCCCAGAAAAAGGATGAAGCTGGCAGGACTTGGGGAGGAGACTGAGATTTCTGTAGCTCTACCTTTTCTGACTCAAACCAAAGTCTGGATGCTTTGAAATGCTCTACAGATTAAAAAAATCTCTAGAATTTAGTAAAATGAGGATAAAACCATCAATTTCTCAAAGCCATCTGCAAGGATTAGTTTTAAAACCTGGGCTCTGAAAGTGGCCGGGTTTAGGATGGCTCAGTTACAGTCCCAGACATGAAATGTCCTGCTTGAACTCATGTCAGTCCCCCCTGCCTGCTCCAGAAAGATTTTTTTTTTATTATTATTATTATTATTATTATTATTATTATTATTATTATTATTATTATTATTATTATAGTTGCAAGTGCTGGAAGGATGATTTTACACTGGTTTCAGTCTATCAGTTCAGTAGATCAGGAAATTTGGTTATATTTATCCCAGCTGCAAGGCTTTAGAAGAGAAAAATTCTTGCTCTTTGAGGTTGTAAAGGACCTATGTGGTTTCAGAGTGAAGGACAGAATTAAGAATACTGAAACAGGCCTAATGGAGAGAATTTGCCCGATCCCACAATTTACCATGGATTAATACCTGTGGTCCTCGTAGTCCCAGAAGAATCTCATGGTTTATATCTGAGGTATTTTTTCCATGCAAAACAAGTGCAATGGTACTTCCCCTAACAAAGGGCAAATAAGTGAGCAGATAGAGCCAATTGTTTTGGGAAAGGAACTTAGAATTATGTAATACCTGTTTTGTTGGGGGGTTTTAAAAAGGAGAGCAAGGAGACCACCATTTTAGGAGGTTTTTGGGAAGAAAAATGTTAAAGGGACTGCTGCAATGGTCAGCAGAGATGGGGCTTGGGCTGTCAGAAATCCCTGGTGTTTGCCCAAGGTGTGCTGAGCTGCTCTCCTTAGACAGTGCCACCACCTGCCCTGTGAACCTTCCCATTCTTCCAGGAATCCTGGTGAGAAATGGGTGTAAGTCAGTGTCCTCTAAAAGAGAATAATGCCAGAAAACAGGCTCCAGGCACGGATCAGCTTTCATTTAGCTGTTGTAAGCCATTGTTTCGGGGAACAGGAGAGCTGCTGTGTCACACAGAGACCTGCTCTGTTCTGATCACAGCCTGGCTGTGGAGCTCCCTGATAAATAATTCCTTTTACACTGCACATCTGGGGGAAGGGCTGCTTCCCATGCTGGCCACATGCCTGCTAAATAAAGCCCAGAGGAAATTGGTTCTGCGTGCTGTTGTCAGAGAGGTGAAGGCTCAGCAGTGACCTCTGGCCCCCTGCCCCTTGAACTCGTGGGACTGGGTGCTCCGTGAGGTTGGCAATACCAAAAGTCCTTGCTTTGCTCCAGAAGAGCCTTGGCCAGCCAGGTTATTCTTTAAAGGGATTAGCTAGCAATAGCTTGGCAAATGAGTTATAGGGGACCAGAGTCCTGCTTTTCCTTCCCCCTTCAGTGACAGAGGTTGTGAAAATGCAGAGTAATAAAAAAAAAAAAATTAAAAAAAAAAAAAAAAGGAAAGAAAAGAGGTGTTAGAGTGCAGAAGCTAAATGGTAGAATTATAGAGCAATAGCAATTTTTACTAAATTTATTCATCCATGTAAAATAATCAATGATCAACTGTGCGGCAAGTACTAACCATGCTCCAAAGACAAATTTGGTGATGAATGATCCAATTAATCAGACTCTTTTAAACCCCTTTTTTCACTCCTGGTGAAGTACCTGGGTGCTTTCCCAAGGTGTCCTGTTCCTGTCAGGGGGGCTGCAAACAGAGGGGTGACACTGCAGTGTGATTTTGCAGGGCAGTGTTTGACCCTGCAGAATGTGCTCAGGCACATTCAGTGTACCAGGGAGGACTGGAAGAATTCCAAAGGAAAAAAAGAAGGAAAAAGAAGCAATTGTGGCAACTCAGACCTCTGATTCTTCAGTGCTTTGGGACCCGTTTACATTTAGACACGAGTAAATACATTGAGGACAAATATAGCTGGAGCTAAGCCTTTGTATAAATTTTGAGATGATTGGGTGTGTATCTCTGTGGGGTTACTCATGAAGTTGGAACTGGTGAGAGAGGAATTCTGTTTCATTCAATTTGTAGCATGTAATTTGAATTTAATAGTCTTCAATGAAAGGAGCTAGGAAATTGAGGAAGGGAGTGTCTTGTTTGAACAAATCAGAGATTTGATTTGCCTCTTCCTGTGCAAATTTCCCTTAATGCTTGATATTAGCAAATTGTTTTTCCTGCAGAGAAGTGCAAAGAAACAGAAAATTTTAAGGCGGTTATTCAGGGAAAGTAAATATTGAAATCCTCAGTACAAAAGCTTGCTGAGATACCTGATTTTAAATGTCCCCCAGGTCTTAAAGAAAAGAAAAAGCTTGTTTTATACGTGAGCCTAAATCCCTACCAAAGAGAGTTAGGGATACACTTATCATTAGTCATTGCAAGTAACCCAATAGGAACTGTTTGCTTTTGAGTAATTGGTGATAAATTTTACCTATATATGTAAAAAGTAGTCCTATTCTAGGCAAAAAAAAAAGTCTAACTTGAGTAATTCCCATGCAAAAATCGAAGTTCTCGTGTCCTTCTCAGCCTGTCCTTGTTTCTGTGGGTATTAGTCAGACCTTAAACAATGATGTTTTTCGTCAAAGATAAGCTCTCAGGCAAACAGGAAGAGGGTGTAGTAAAAAGTGAACATAAACCATATACTGGAACTGCTGGAATTGAAAGATTTTTATCAGCCTTTTCTTTTTTATTAGGTCTGTATATTGCAATATATCCATCTATTGTTTTTGCTTTCATTGCTGTCCCCTGGCACCAGGAAATCATATGTAACACAGGGCTTCTTTGTGTCCAGGCTGAAAACTCTTGTGCAGAAATTCTCTAATTTGCATTATGAATTTACTAATTCCTTTATGAATTAGCACAGTTTGTGGCAGATACAGCTGACTTGAAAGTGATGGCCTCAAGAGAACGAATATCATGAGGAAAATCCAGTTTTCCCCCACATTTATCCAGCCAAATGGCAATGAAATTTTTCCTCCATGTGTTTCATGTACGTTCTTACAGTAAAAAACCCTTCTGCAGTTACCATGTGTGATCTGAAAGCAAATCAACTAATAAAAAAAAAAAAACAAATTCAAAAGAAACTCACTGCTCTGCAGAAGCATTCATTGAAGCCCTCCTTCAAGCAGCTTTTAACTGTGGCTTTCCTGTACAAAATATGGATACTTCAGTGCAGACCCAAACCCCCAAAGGTTAAAAATAATTGGGCCCTCTGAAGAAATTGCTTGGGTAATAGAGACATTCAGCCCTTCTCCATCTCTTAAATTTGCCTCTAATTTTGGCTCACCCTATTTCTCTCTGAACAAAACTATGCAGTCTCCTGGAAGCTTTTTAATTTAAATTCAAGGCAGACTCTGTCGCAGTCTCTTGCTCTGAAGATGAAGCATTAATGGCAATATTTTTTTTGCCTGTCTTTTTTGTTCATATTGATAATTTTTTCTAGGATTTGTCCCACAGTGCATTCAGCGTGGTAGTTCCACAGAATTGTTGCATAAATAGAGCCCTGCTCCTTCAGCTGTGTGTTGCAGCTGCAAACAACCTGCTTCCAGCAGCACTGGAGCTTGGTTAAGTCACAAGCACCAAAAGAATCATATTAAAAACTTGTCCCAGAAATGCTGCCTGTGGCTGAAAGCTGTCTCCCTGTCCTGTTCTACACTTGCCCTTTTTACCTCAGTGGGAATCTCGTGCTCTCAGCAGTGTCTGGAGCGATTCACCTGGGTTCTGTTGTGCTGAGGATAATTTTGCTCCCAAGGATGTGAGAGATTTGCAGAACCGGGGCAAGTCCTGAGGTCAGACCTCGCTTTACCCTTCATTTTCTAGCAGCTGCTTCGTTGTTTTCTTGAGGTTGCTGCTACCCCTTTAAAAACAAGCATCCCAGGAATTTTCTTTTGAAACAGGCTTCCCCTCTCCAAATCCAATTATACTCTTTCAGCTGGGTCATTTCCAGCCCCTGCCGCATTTTTGGTTCTTTGGGTTTTTGACTGAATTTATTAAAAAAACACTGCCCTGCCATGGGGAAAAGCAAGGGGAGTTTTCACCCTGCTGATTCCCAGCTCTGCTCCAGAGCCCCTCCTGGCTCAGGTGGGGTTTTTTTTCCCTTTGGAAACCACGGGCAGGGCAGACAGAGGCAGCTCTCCCTGGCCAGACAGGGAGTGTGGGGCTCATCCCACGCAGGACAGGACGGAATTTGGGCCTCCCAGGGATGGGCGGTGGGAGAATCTCAACAGGAAAAAGGAAAAGGATGGAGGATGTGGAAGTAGGAAACCAAACTTTATCATTTGTGTTGGCTAAGATAATGGGGTACTTTTTATTTTAGCCATGGCAGGAAAAATTCAGCGTGTCAGACGGCCTTGTAACACTGACTGTAAAATGACACACCAGTACCAGAATTGTCATCACAGTTTCTGAATGAATCACTGTAGTTTAGAGGGAATAAATATAGAACACTTTATTAACTAATAAATAAATAAATCTCTGAAGCAATTCCATACAATTTCCCCCTCAAGTGTCGATTAGCATCCGTATTGTAACCCTGTATAAAGACCCCTTGTTATGGGTAGTGAATGGGGCCAGGAATGGACCACTGGACATCTGTTCTTAGAAAACACTAGGAAATTTTCAAATACAGTAGAATGAAATGTATTCCCTAGCTTCAAAATAAAGAACAACAGTCCAGGGTCATTTCTATTATTGCTATCTGCAGAGTGCTGTTATCTGGGTTTACATGGGGATTATTTAACACCGACTAGTTTGGTTTTAATTAACCCCTCAAATTCTTTTTTCAAACACTTCTTGGTCTTTCCTACTTCAGTGCTCTGGGTGTGAAGTCCCTGCCTTGCTCCCTGTGACCTCCACAGGGTGAGCAGGCTGAGATGCCCGGAGGCAGCAGGCAGTTCCTGCAGGAGGACGTGTCACTTGGGAGGATGCCACTTCTCTGCTCAGGTGTCTTTCTGTTGGAGCACTCAGCAAATGCTCATTGTGTAACATTTTGCAGTCAGTGCTGCACTGCCCAGCAGAAAAAATAATGGAACAAATCAACTGGAGAGGCTCTCAGTGAAAAACGCATTCATTTTTGTTTTGAAATCCCAAATAAATTTCCTTAACCACACACAGTGAGGGAGGGCAAAGACCTTTGCTTCTGATGGCTATCAGTGTTTCTTACTTTCAGCACAGCATTTTATCTCTGCACCCGGAAAGAGGCTCAAAGTTCATAAAATGCCTGAATCTGGGTCAGGGAATATTTCTGCTTGTTGCAAGCTGATTTCCGTGTCTGATGTACGCTGGAGGTGTTGAGAACAAGACATCGCTGCTGTGTCATTGCTCTCCCTTCTGAAAATGAGCTGTTTGGAGTCCAAAAAGAAAATTCTGGGATAAAACTCCCCTCCTCTTTTAACTGATACCATCCTGTGCTCCTGTTGTAGCTTAAGGGTTTAACCTGAGGGAAAGGAGCATGCATCACAAACTCAGTAATGTTAATTCTTAGAGGGATGGATTTGACCTGACCCTGTACAAATCCTGAAAACTGTAGTGTTAAATAGGCCCAGCTGGGGGTGGGGATGGTGGGAAGGGCTCAGCTGCAGCTCGTGTGTGTCCTAGAAACACCTGTCAGGTCCTGAGCCCTGTCCTGAGGGGGCCTGGCACTGTCCTTGCCAAGCAAGAGCCTCCCACTTTCACCCTCTGAGCTGTGGAGAGCATCCCTGGCACTTTCTCCTGCTTTTTTTCCCAGGGAAAACCATGAGGCAGGTTTGCATCTGTGTTCCTGGGCATTTAATCCCTTCTAGACCTTATCAGTGTTGGAGGTGGGATAGACTTGGATGAGGAAGGAGAGTCAGCAGCTCAAGGGTTCATTTTGTACAGCATTTCTCTCCTGAGGTTAAAAACGCACCAGGAACCAAGATTTACAATGCTGTTGTTGTGATTATTTTCCTTTTCATAAGTTGCAAATGGTAAATCAGTCTCATTTAATATATTATGTCATCTAAACACATCTTTGCTTACTGTGTTTCTTGGTCCACCTTGGCTCTCTGCTGATTCCAATCATATGAAAATGCTCCAACTCATGGCTTGAAAATGGACACTTTTCAAAAATAAATCTCTGTTTAATTCTGCAAGATTCTACAAGAAATGCTGCTGCATGTGGGTGTTTGGTTGCACATCTGTTAGGACATCATGTTGAAACAGGTATTTTGAACATAAGGGAGCTAAGAGTTGAACTTTAAAGAAGTATTTTACTTTTTATTATTATTTTAAAGCCAAATGATCTTTTTAAAAGCTGTGGCATGGAAATGCAATCCGTTTGGGTGTTTCACCTCTTTTTAAAATTTTTTTTTCCCCCACTCTTGGATGTGGTCACACAAAATCTGAGCTTGACCCAGTCCCTTCACTAATGAGGTTAAAATATAATTTAAGAGTGCAAGCAGACAAGCTGCACCTCAGGACGGTCCAAAGACAGTCAGGATGCTGTCCATGGAAAAATCAGCTGTCACAAAAGTGAGGGGGACTCTCAAACCTCGCAGCTGCCCTGCTTTAGCTCATGGAGTGTTGCCTGCTGGTTTGTGAATGGAACGAGAACTGTTTGCATGTGTCTGTGTCAGGGCTTTTGTTTATGACTTTGGTCACTGTTTCCATTTCAGAAGAAATAAGATAAATCCTTTTGACATTCTAGCTCTTTCTCTTCTTGGCTCTAACTCGTGGTGAGTACTTCAGATTTGGCAAAGGGTTTTGTCTGCCCTAAAACTGCATTTCTCAGTGTTTGCTGGTAAAATTTGCCAACTGTAGTCTGGACTGCAAAGGTTTTTACACATTTCAAAGCTGAAGAAAAGCCTGTGTGGGGCTTTTCCCAGCTCTCTATTGTTTTAGTAAAAGATATGGTCTCTCTCAATAAGCCTTTCTACCATTATAGATCATTATGGCTCTCTGTCTATCTATAAGTCATATTATACATTACTTTATTTCCGTTTATGACTCTTTACAGCTGTTTACCTGGATGTGTAACAATATATGTATTATTTTGGATGTGAGCATCAAGAGACAGAACAGGACATTGAGACAGCACTGAATGTTTTGTGGGGTTTTGCTTGTTTGAGGTTTTTTTAATGGGAAGATATGGAAGATAAGTGTTGGAGCAGATGCTCTGGGTTCTTCACTTTGTAGCTATAGATACTTATACATCAAAGAAAACCAAAGTCAACCCTGTTCTCTTTTTGAGGGAGAAAGGTAGGGAAAAGGACAAGTTAGCTATTAATGTGTAGCACGTGATTGAGCAGCACTGTGGGTGCAGTTAATAGTAACAAAGCTGCTGGGAGAGGTTTGTAGGTTCAGAAAGGATCCTCTGCTGTAGCCAAGCCACGGGGTTGTCAGAATAATCACTACCAGCGCCGGACCTGCCTTCTCTGAAGTTATTTTTAGCAAAGCAATCCAAATACAGGATATTCGGTAAGCATCAGCATCCACTGTTTATCAAAAATAAAAGCTCCTGCATGATTTATAGTAAGGCTATAAATAAAGCAAGAGGTTCCTGTGCACTGAAATTTGAATTGTTGGCTTGAATGGCTGCAGGAATAGCCCCAGTTTCCTCAGCCTTTCCTCGGCAGGGAGATGCTCCCATCCCTTCAGCATCTCTGTGTCCTGAGAAGGCCAGGACTGGACACAGTCAAATTAATAATCTATAATAAATAAATACAGCATTAACAGGCACAGGGAACACGTTTAAGCAAAGCTTGAGCCGGAGAATCCAGCTGGTTTTTGACCAGTGACGACAGAGCACATACCCAGCATCACTGCAGGAGGAGGTTCAGGGTCGCCGCACGGGCGTCACCGGCCACCACACCGTTCTTTCCTACAGCCAGTGGTTAATTAAATGGTAATTACATTTTAATTAGCTGGAGGGTGCGGGTGCGGCCCTCGGCCGCTAGGGGGCAGCCAGCGCAGGCCGCTGCCCCTCAGGCCCGGGGCCCAGCGCGGCCTCGCGTTTTTGCTTTAAAATCCCCACAAAGCGCCAATAACGAGACAAAAGCTGCCCGCAATTCGGAAACTTGGGTGAAAAAAGGCAAGGTTGAAGGTTTTTTTTGTTGTGTTTTTTTTTTGTTTGTTTTTTTAGCTCAGCTGATGTAAAAATAGTGGTTAATTGATGTTATTAATCAGCACTACTGTACATTCGGATTTGGATATTGACTGCGTTATATGATAGCATTTAACATTTCTTTGATCATCTGGGAATATGTAGCTATTTGTTACAGGTGTTTCTTTAAAAGTGTGTGTTTCTTAGTAGTCACACTGTACACAATTGCTATAAAGACATTTTTTTCCTCCATTCTCTAGTTCTTATATATGTATATTTATACACCGAGCAAATAGAGAATTTTTTTTCGTTTCTTTGCTTGAAATTCTCCACAAAATTTGAGGTTTAGGTCTGCAGGCATGCGTGATAACAAAAATATCATTTGATACTTGGTAGCAGAATAATTGGTTCCTGCCTTTTGTTCAGGCCACTGCCAATTTGCCACCTTGTTTTTAGTTTGTTTTTTGTTGAGGTTTTTTTTTTAAGGACACTGAAATGACCTTCATGCAAGGGGCAACTCATGCCGGTGCCATAAATCAAACATGAAAACAAAGAAAAGCTACATAAGTCCTGTTGCCTATGCTGTCAGTCTTCTCTGACTTAAATACTTTGCTAGAAAGAGAACAATACTGCCTATAAAAAAAAAATATTATCTGAACAGGAACTATGAGCTGAATTTTTCAAGGTCTGGGATTTTTTAAACTTGGGGGTTTTTATTCTGCCTTTTAAAAATTATTACTGCTTTTTTCCTTGCTATTTTCTTTAAGGCAGAAAAATATGAAATTTCCTGGTCTTCATAGCAATAGAAGGTATTTACACATCTCTTTTATTATATGCTTTGTTTAGGCTGAGACTCAGCTCCTAAATTAAAAAACACCCATCACAGATTGGTTGTTCGAGAGCTGATGAGTTAAATGAATCACCTGCTGAAGACACCTCATTCTCCTAATTGCCTGCAGCTGCGTCCTGGATACAACGTGTATTCTAAACACCTGGTGGGTTTCAGTTGCTTAAATATCCAGTCCTCAGGATACTCCGGCTTTTGGCCCCTTGGAAAGGCAGCTTGGAGCCGGCAGATCACGCAGGACTCGTGGAGCCACACATCTCTGAAGCTGCAGGTAGGAACCCAAATGATATGGGCAGGGAAAATGTTTTGAGGTAAATTTGGTGTTTTAAAAGGTTGCCGAAATAATGCAGGAGCTTCTTTCCTCAGTGAAATCTGAAAAGTAGCAAATTTTAATTTGTTTCCTGCTGGCATTCCTCTAGGCTGACCTGAAAGGAAAGCCTTAAGGATTAAGTGGGCATTTCATTTTCTGTACCATCTGGATTTCTTCACCCCACCTTTCCTTGCCTTTTTCCTTACGTTTTTTATTCCTGTTGTGATTATTTTTTATTTCTTACTTGCTTTCTTACTCCCGCCTCCCCCCTGTACCTTTCCTACAGCCTCCATCTCAATGTCTCAACTTCCTTCAGATTTCAACTCACTTCTAATTATTTTCTCTCGGGTATTCGGGATCTAAATTACATGCAAAGAGAAAGTAAACATATAATATTGTAGAACTATGTTGTCCTTGATACCTGCTGGGAAAAAGCTCCACAAATACTTCAGAGAATCATCACAGAATCATAGATTTGGATTTAAAGGGCTCTTAAGTATCATTGAATTCTGATATCGGTTCTGGCGGCTTTTGTGTGGGCGGCTTTTGTGTTGGAGCAATCCTTGGATGTGTTGAATTTTGGGAGGTGGAATCGAGCTGAGGAGGAAGGTGCATAACCCCGGTGTGTGGTGCCAGGAGGAAGAATTACCCTCCTATTGCTTCTGTCCTGGCACAAATTTGGTGTCTGCGTGACTAAAATTGGGTGATGGCACATTTAGGTGAGCACCAGAGCGTGACCGCAGTTCACGACCTGCAAGGAGAGCGTGACTGTCACTTGATTGTGATGCCAATTAAAAGTTTCCCAACGTAATGGGCAGGGTCTGAGCGAGCTCTCCGTCCTGGTAATTGATCTGTGCCAGCTGTAGCTCAGCAATTTTCGGTTTAAATTGGCTGCAGAAGTGTGATGAGTAGCTGAGAAGGAAAGTGCGCAGCAGCGCTGTGTTTGGTGTAGTTTATAGGCAGCGGGGAAATGCCAAAGCTGGCGTCTCGTTCTAGAACCTTTTTTATTTTTTTAATGGGAGCACCTGCTGGACGTTTTAAGGTTGGACACTGGGATCTGACAGTGAAAAAAAGTGAGGTGCACACAGCTGAGAAGGAAGGTGCATAGCCCTGGGGTGCGGTGTGCTCATGGAAGGCTGCAAGGCGGAGGGGAAATGGAGCGTGTGTGTGTGTCCTGGCACATTTTTGCGTGCGAGAAGTGTGTCAGACTCTGCGAGAATCAAAGTGTTGGTGCATAGCTAAAAAGGCCGTGCAGAGCACCGTGGGCTGTGTGGAGTTTATAGGTTGTAAAGGAAAGAAAATTGTCATTTGATTGTGGAACGAATACAGGTTTCCAAATATAAGGGGCAAGGTCTGAGCAAACTTTTTGTCTTTTTGCCCACCGGAGCAAGTTTATTCTCTGGAAGTGTATCTCTTGCAGTTTATTTCTGCAAGATGGAGCTGGAAACTTTTCAAGTTATCACTTGTAAGGGGGAAGGTCAGCGACAGCTCTCCATGCTGGCACATTTTCCTTGTCGAGTTTTTAGGTGGGAACAATTTGGTTTAGCTTTAAACTCCGCGAGTCCGGGAATGTTACGGTACGTGTAGCTGAGAAAGGAAGTACACAGCGCAGCGGTGTGTTTGACGTGGTTTACAAGGGCATGGTGCAGACCGGTAGAGGATTTGTCTTTTAGTACCTTGTCTCTGGGAAGAGCTGCTGGAATTTGAAGGTTTGAAACTGTAAAACCCGCGATTCCCGCAGAGCCG
Organism: Falcunculus frontatus; assembly: GCA_013398115.1. NCBI lineage: Eukaryota > Metazoa > Chordata > Aves > Passeriformes > Falcunculus > Falcunculus frontatus. Next base: position 209,153 of record VZRV01007622.1, read on the forward strand.
CGCCCGCCCCGTTCTGCGCTGCGGCCGCTCATCCCGGGATGCGGCGGGAGCATCGCTCCGGGCGCTGCGGCGGGGCCGAGGCACCGCGGGCGGGCCGGGGGTTCGGGTCTGGTCCTGCCGCTGTCCGCCGGGCGGGTTGTGGGTCCCGGGACCGGGATCGCGATCGCGGCTGGGAGCGGGGGGGTCCCGGGATCACCTCCCAAAGCCCCGCGGGCGCCGTCTGGCGGACACGGAGGGGCCGTGCCGAGCAGGGCCCTCCGGTGGGCAGCGGCGGAACGGCAGCGCGTTTGAGAGGGTTTATTTATTTATTTATTATTATTTATTCTTTTGTGTTCACGTTGAGCTTCTCAGTGAGCAGAGGGGATGACGGATTTCTTGCCAAGGGCTCCAAGTGACCAACTGAACCCATGTGACACCATCCCAAAGCACCCTAAATAATTTGGAGGTTTTTTCCAGCCTAGGCAGGGAGTTCTTTATGAGAAAAACCCCAAAATTAAAAGATATGGAGTCTGAAGGGAAGAGAGGGGATCTGCGTTAAATTAAAAACGCCCTGGGAAAAGTAAATCTCTGGAACATCTCATTCTCTCCCAGCCTGGCTTTTGTGTGATTTGATCTGCTCCCAGGGGATTTTCAACCTGTGAGGTTAAAATGAGCTACTGGGTGCTGAGCACAACAGAAAATAATGGGAAACTCTCTGGATTGGGCAGTGGAGCCTCTGTGTAATGCCATAACACAAAACAACGATAGACTGGCAGGGGAATACTGACAGTTTATTTCACAGAGCATTGCAGAGTTTATTTTGGTCTAGCTCTATTCTCATCAAAAAAAGTATCATCCTCTTTTTTTTCAAAAAAAAAAAAAAAAGGTTGCAAATATTCAGGACAGTAACAGTCAGTGCAGTATGCATGAAATTTGGGTCTTGTCATAAAAAAAAATTAATTGTGAAAACAATTCTTTGTTGGTTTGCTTTTAACACTTCCAAGCTTTTAAGCACTTAACCCCTCAATAAAGTCATCTCCAAGGATAAAAACAGAACATGCAGGTGATCACCAACAGATGCTGAGGTTTAACACATCTCTCACTTGGCAATGACAATCCACCAGGAATGTTTCAATACAGCACCACATCAAAGGGAGAAGCAACTTAGCTCTCAAAATACCTTCAAATCCACCAAAATCTTGCAGTGCTGCAGAACAAGACACACTGTACTTCATGGACTGGAGAGTACCATGGAGAAGGACAGTATTTGGGGAAGGTAAGAGGGAGCATGGACCAGGGGCTTATTCCACTTACATTCATAAAAACCCAGGGGAGATAAAAAGGAATAAAGTCTTGATTTTAGGTGGTGCTTTTTAGAGCATCAAAATTCCCATTGTCATTATCAATGTGTTTTTTTCACATAGGTAAGTCAGCCATTTTTGCCCCCAACTCTTATACACTAAGCCCAAAACTCCAGGGTTTCAAAATGCCACTGGATTTCAGCTTAAAAGGACAGAGCAGTTCCAAAACAAGAACAAACTGCTCAGGGCTGTTTCTCTTGTGGCTTTGGGTGTGGAATATGGTGTATATCAGCATCCCCCAGACTGCCTTCTCCTCTCTATTTTATCTTTTTTTTTACTTTTAATCTCTGGTCTAAGATTTTGGTTTAAAGCCTTTTGCATTGGAAACTTACTGATGGGAGCTCCTGCCTTCAGAGCCCGTCAGCATCAGCTGCAAGACCATCGCTCCTTTGGAGGACACGAACACGTAGCTTCAAAGATCCTACTTTTTTCAGCAAGGAGCAAAGGTCTCCTTGCAGGAATAAATTATATCCCAGGGCTGCTTTGCCTTCCAAACTATTTACAACTTCTTCACCCACAGGCCTCTCCTCGGCCCAGAGAGGGGGAAGCTCCCACTGCACCACCACCTCCTCTTCCAGAAGGGAAGCAAGGAGTGACTGCAAATGCCACTTGGAGTGGCAGGCACTTCAGCCAGATCCCAGAAGTGATGGTGCCCATGGCATTGCCTGTCTGTCATAAGCCATCTGGGCTCCCAGCAGAGCCCAGCTTGGGGAGAAGAGAGAAAAAAAGGGAAAAAAAAATTCAAAAACTGCTGCCAGCAGAGACCAATCTACAGCCAATGCTCAGGATTTACCTTCAAAACTCTGGCAGGACATTCCAAGAAGGCCATTCCCCATTGAGCATCCAGGCTTCGGGGAAGGAGGATGGGACAAGGAGCAGGTGCCCAAGCGCCTGAGCCAGTGCAAGCCCTTCCCTGGCTCTGAACTTCAGCAGGGAAGAGCAGCGTGAATTCCTCTCCTAGGCAAGCTTTTCTTCTCCCAACAGCCTCCTGTTGCATCAGAGCTACAATTTCATTGCCCAGGAAAAGGGGAACGAGGGAAAAACAAAAGAAAAGAAACCATGACAAAATCAACACTTCACAAGAACATCACAACATTCAGCTACACAGTCGCTGCACCACGGGAAGGACTGGATTAGGGAAAGGGGGAGAAAGGGGACCCACGTCCAACGTGTTGCTCCAAAAACCCCCCAAGGGGACTCAGGCTCTCACATCAAGATTCAAAGAACTTCAGCCATAAGGTTGAGGATTTAATAAACACAGTATTTCCACTCATGCCCTGGAAAAATTACACTCAAAAAAAAAAAAAAAAAAAAGACAAAAAAATTCAGTTTTTCTACATATTTACAAAAAAAAGCCCCCCAGCCTCACAACCAGGGAGGTGGAGCAGCCAGTGGTGGGGAGTGGGACAGGGTTTCTGCCCGACCAGCAGTTCCTCAAAGGTTCCCATCCCACAGGAAGCAGGAGAGCACGGCTCTCGCTGCCGGAGCACGCGCGGGGCCGGAGCAGAGCCCTCAGTTGAGCCGGAGTTTGGTGTCCCGGTGATCCATGGGTGTCACCATCTCGTTGGCATAGCCGTTCTCGGAGCAGAAGGACAGCTCATCTGTGGTCTCCACGCCGTTGTTGATCTCTGGGAAAGGCAGAGAAAGCAGGGATGTCACCACAGGAGCAGCCCCCCTAGACAGGGAAACTGAGGTGCTGAGCAGCCCTGCAATCCCAGCACGTGGCATCCATCTGATGCTACAGGCAATTAGGAACACTGAACAGCATCTGCCTCCAGTCTGGAGCTCTACATTTTAGCCCTTCAAAATCCTGCTGCCACCAGAGGCAGAGCTGGATTACCCCCCTACAACTGATGTCACTGTCACAGACTGAGCAAGTCACTTGTGGGAGAGTGGTACAAAGTACTGAACCAACTCCCTACCCAAATGGCCATCCTGGAAAAGGACTGACTCCTTTAGTCACCGGTTTCACTGGGAAAAACCTGCACCCACAAATGTTTTAAATGGTAAAACATCCACCCTTGGCAAGGACAGTTGTTTCAGAGGCACAAAACTTCAACCTGCATCCCCCACCTCTAAGGATATTTTACGTCTGGGATGTTTTATGTCTAGGACATATTAGGGAAGCTTAATTCTGCTGTGCCCAACTGCTTTCCTTGTCTGGGTTCCCTGGATTTACACCTGATTTTCACCACCTCTGGCTGGCATTTCATACAATAAGCAAAGTCGCCTTTTTGCTGTGTCTGTGCCCAGTGCACTAAACCTTGATCCCTGCTGGGCATCTCCAGACCCTAAATAAAAAAAAAGAAAACCCATAACACAGCTCAGGGGGTGGGGGGATTATATTCACATTCTTTCAAAGGTGACTTTTCCAGCTTCATGCACCACATTTAACCTTTTAAAGCTAAATATTTCCATCTTTGCTCACATTTTTGAGATCCTTCTTAGAGGTGGCATGTGATGGACACATTACCAATGTGTTCCAACAGAAACAAACTCAGAGGGAGCACAAGGGTACCAGGAATGTCACAACCTCTAACGCCACTGAATTCCAGGTCTACCCCAAACTCATCACCATATCTGTGGTCACATGTGCTGTTATTAGTGGGTTTTATGGCTTTTGACAATGGAGAATGGAGAAGATGTGGGACAGTGTGAGGTGGGATAACTCGGGAAGCTAAATGCAGGATTTCTGAGCATATCAGTGCTCAGACCTGAACCAGTTTGGGATGGATCACAGAATGGTTTGGGTTGAAAAGGACCTTAAGGATCATCCCATTCCAACCCCCATGAGCCATGCCCATATCCCACAGGTGCGGTGCAGCAAGGTCAGTCCAGTCCCCTGACCCACAGCAGGAAAAGACCCCTGAATCAAGAGCAGCTCCTCCCTCAGCAGGGTGACAGCTGAGGGAGGGACCCACCAGCCCCACCCCTACCTGAGAAGATCAGCTTCTCCTTCATGATCTTGACGTCCTGGCTGGAGCGGCGGACGGCAGCGCTGAGCATGATCTGCTCCGGGTTGTAGGTCCTGATGCTTCCCAGGCGCCACCTGCAAGACAGGAGCAGGATTTCAGGGACTGGTCTCTCCAGACACAGGAGCATCCTCAGTGCAAGAGGCCACCAAGTCCCTTTGCTCCCTTGCACCCACACAACCCCACGTGGTAGGAGGATGTTCAGAGATGAGTGTTACCTCAGGCATCTTTAACCACCTTGAGCACCCTAATTCCACCCAGGAATTAGACCCATGGATTCACAAATCCATGAACTAATTTCCCCAAGAACTGCAGCTGTCCCACAGCCCTTTCCAGCTGTACAAAGGAGACGGAGGTGTTTTAACTTTTAGAGAGAAGAAACAACAGAACAAGGCAAGTAAAGAAACCACAACCTTTCCCTCACCGAGTGCCAGTCAGGCTTGCGGGAGAAGAGAGCTCAGAGACAATTTAAAGTCTCAAACCTGAGACACAGCAAGGAAATGGCCTCAGATTGTGTCGAGCTCCTCAGGGGAGCTTGAGATTGGGTATTAGGAAATATTTCTTACCCAAAAGGTCCAGCCCTGGCACAGCTGCCCAGGGCAGTGGTGGAGTGCCCATCTTTGGAGGGATTTAACAGCCATGGGATGTGGCACTTGGGGACACTGAGAGCAGCCCTGTGGCAGACCCTCATTAGGAGGGGAAGGTGGGCTACTGGAATAGGGGAAAACACGGCCTGGTGGGCTCAGTCAAGGCACCTGTACCCAAGATCCTACCACAAAATGATGTCTAGGCCAGGCATTCATAGCCCACATTCCACTGACCCACCAGTAAATCCCACTCTCCCTGCCAGAGCCAGGGATGCTCTAAAGCTATTTGATAAAGAAACAGCAGGGATTTAGGGTGGCTTATGAGGTTTCTGATCTGCTGGCACCATCTAGTGGCTCACCCACACAAGAGAAGGTGATTATTTATTAATTTATTTATTTACAGCTGATAATCACCTTCTCTTCAATTTTGAGCCCCCTACCCAGCCCCAGAAGCAGAAGATTTGAGGAGCCCACAAATCTCCAGCTTGGGTTTACAGCATCAGCCTGACAAATCAACATCCACAAAAGAGGTTCTGCAATTTTTCTCCCCCAGGTAAATCTAGCTGGTGTCTATTTTATGGGGTTCCCACCCCCTTCCTAAATCCCAGTGGCTGACCCCGGGTGACCATCAGGCTTTGACCAGGGTATGGATGAAGGCTACACAGAAAGGAAGGAGTGGGATGGCAACACAACACAACTCACAGACCCATGGACAGAAGCAATGCAGAGGAAGCACAAGGAGGCAAAGACATTAAAGTATAAAACAAATTTAAAAAAAAAACCCCAAACTTTTTCTTCTATCATCATCATCTAAACTGAGCCACTCTGACCTGGAACATATTTTTGGCTTTAGTGTCCCCTGCAGGCAGATCCCACTAAGGCCAACATGATTGGAAGATCTCACAGGATAAGACCCTCCTTAAACTCTACATCAGGACCAAAACACATTGGTGCAACAATGAGCCTTTTCTTTGCCCACCACATCACCATTTTCAGCATCAAGTCACTCTGTGGCCAAAAGTGACCTCCTACCCACAGATCCCAGCCATCCCATGGAGGACATGGGTCATTCTGAGGCATAGAGACCCAGCCTCAAACATGTGCAGGGACCAAGGGCTTTTCTCCTCCTGCCAAGAGGAACAAGCACTGCTCTGTGCTCTCCATCTCCCGTGGTGGCTGTGGGCAGACCCAGGGTGGTAAAACATGCACAAGGAGATGATGGCTCCTCTCAAAGGAGTGCATTGCTCTGACTGAGCCAGGAGAGGGTAACCTCATCTTTCAGGGGTGCTTTGAAATATTCTCTTAGAAGAGCCACCAATACATTTAACCACAATGCAACTCCAACCAACACCACGTGAAACACTCTGTGCTGCGCTCAGTAGCCTTGGGGTCTCCAAAAAGCTGGTTGAATAGAAAATAGCACCTCTCCTACCCCCTTGGACTCTGTTGTGATGGACCAGGTTTGGGACAGCAGCGTGCAAAAAGGCCAGAGAGACAGCAGGAAGGTCCTGTTCTGGGAGGATGGCGTCAGAGCAGACCAGACGGACACGGGGTGGGAACAGACTAAAAAATACTGGGACAACAACACAGAGACAGCATACACCAGGTTAGGGCCATAGCCAGACCCTGGGAGGGGAGATGCTCAATGCCATGGAAAGGGGCTGGGAGAGGGGCAGGTCAAGATAAAAATGGGGTTGATTGGCACTGAGGTGGTAAGATGAAGCGAGCACAGAGCCAAGCCAGCTGCAAAGAGTCCCCCTCCTGTGCCTGCTCCTGCCTAAAGCCTGCCCAGCTCCTCCACGCCTGCCTTCTCTTCATCCACAAGCAAGGGGGAAGCGAGAAGGGGAGAACACCCGACCTCCCTGCGCCCACAGAGGCTCAGCCCGGCCCCACAGCCAGGCCCTGTTTTGGGGAGATGCCACAAGGCTGTAACACTGTGATCCAAAGCACCTCATGGACACCTGCAGGAGCCAACCCCGACCCCGAGGCAGTGGGTGGGTAGAGGGAGGGGGCAACCAAATCCTCAGGAATACAACCCCATGGCACAGAGCAGGAGCAATGGAGAAGGGAACACATGAAGAGTTTGGTCTGAATAGGGCTGCCGCGAAGGCTTTACTGCAGACAAGTGACAGCGCTTCCCTCCAAAAGGATGGGAACAGCCAATGCCAGGAGAAACGTGGGATTCTGACTAATGGCGCTTCAAATCCAGCACTCCAGTTCCCTCCCCTACTGCAGTGCTCTGTATTTTCACACTGTGTTTCCAGTTTCACAGTGGTGTAACTTGGGAAGATCCCAAGCTCTGAGGGCAGCAATTGATGAGCCAAACTTTCCAGTTATCAGCTCCATTAATTCCGAGAATTAATTAGAGAAGCGCTACTGTATATCATTGAATAGATTCCATTATTTTCTTTAGGATAGGCCCGTTTAGAAGAGGCTGGTATCAAACACCTCTGGTAAATACAGGAAGGAAGGGGATATTTTGCATGGGATTATTTCCACAGAGAAAGCATTACATCCTCTGGGAATCTCCCAATTACAACATGCCCCAGGACCTCAGCACTGGGCTGTTTTAAAAGGCAGTGACTTAGGTCATTCTAACCGAAGGTCAGATTGCCTTCAAAACATCCACTGGCTTCAGCATCAGACTTCCATGGTGTTCATGGCTATGGACTATGCAGTGTTCAAACCCTCATGGTCCCCTCCTGAAGCCAGATGTTGGAAAGCATCAGGAAAAGCTGCATCCTACCCTGTCCATCTGCAGTGAAGCCATAGCAGAGAAGGAGAAAGAGAGAAAGGAAGGTTGAATGAAAAAGAGAAAGAGGAGGAAAGCACCAGAATTACCTGATCATGTGATAGCTGTGAGATGCCAGAATGCAGCAGAGAGAGAAAGAGGAGGAACATGCACAACAGTCAGAGCAGTAAGAAAATAAACAAGGCAAAGAGGCAAAAAAGGTTAGTTAGAAGTCATCACAGTTGGTATTTCCCCTCTGGAGAGGCTGCCACGATCCTGTCACCAGGGCTGGAGCAGAAGAGCAGGAGCAGTCCCTACCCACGGCTACGGAAGAGAGAGAAGCCATGCGGAGGACAGAGGACGAGCACAGTGAAGCAGTGCCTCTGCTCCCACCCACCCCCTCATCCTTGCATGAAGGAAGCAGCTCTGGTTTGCCCCAAAAAGGACTTGGGGAAGAAAAAACAATCAAACCAAACAAACCAAACAAAAATACACCAAAAAAATCAACCATGACACTGAAGGCCAAATGCCAAGCCCCGTTCCCCAGAGCTGAATCCCATCAGCAGGTGGTAGTTGGGCAATTCTGCTCTGATTTGCTTTTGATATATCCTCAACCCTGCTACCAATTCTTTCATGTGGTGGAGAAACTCAAACATCAGGGAAAGGGGTCTGTCCTACAAAAGGCTCTTGGAAGAGCAAGCTCTTTGCTGCAGAGAAATCCAACTGCTGGAGTAGAGTTTTTCCTTCCTCTTTCTAACAAAGCAACTGATTTGATTTGCAGTATCATAACGTTTCCCATAATAATTCCCTGCCTCTGGCAGCGGGGTTGGAACTAAATGATCTTTAAGGTCCTTCCAACCCAAACTATTCCATTATTCCATAATATTTCTAGTTCTTCATCCAAACAGGAAAAACTGATTTAAGAAAACTGTAGCATTCTTTTTGAACACTATAATGGTGGAATCTCAAAACCCCTCTCCCCTTCTTCCTTTAAAGCACTGTAATGTCTTTCTCAAAATCTATTTCCCTAAAGCATTTACAGTTGCTCTTCCACACACTTAAGGAGCAAAGCAAGGTATCTGACACCACTAATTTGCGATCTCTCATTCTTAAAATTCTACATCCAATTCTACATTCCATCTTGGGAGCAGAATTACTGTTCGCAAGGATTTTTTAATAAATATTTCCCCTGCTACTACAATCCAAAAAACTGAGGGTCAGGGTGCTCCTCTCTCCCATCTCCACCCGACAATCTAGACAAAAACACAGGTCACAAACACACAACAACAGAGCCGTAACAAACTTACTTCTGGAATATAAAAACTCCTACAATTACGAGAAATGAAATGAGATCAGACGTGATCCAGATTAGGTGGTACTCGTCTGGAGGCTGCAAGACAGAAAACAGAAGCAGACCTTAAACATTTGGGTTTGTGCAATCACAGGGAGACCACACATGGCTGGAGTTACCACCAAGGAGCAAGAAAAGCACAGAGCTGCAGGGGTCAGGTGTAAATCACAACATTTATGACCTTCCTAATGCCAGGCTGTCATCCAAAACTATCAGGGAAAACTGCAAACAGGAACAATTTGAAACTCTCCCTCCTTTTGTGTGCTGACATTTTCTCAGAGCTCTCTGGGGTAAAAGTTTCCTATCTCAGCTGTACCTCAGGGTGAGGGCAAGGTGCTGTTTGGCAATCCAGGTCTGGGGGAAAACAGGGAAGTATATCCATGCAGGGTCCATTTTAAGCACAAATGGGAGCTTTTAGACACAACCCCCATGCTGTAAATGAGATTTCTGTCCTTTCAGGCACTGGTAGGTCTGGTTCCAGGTGCCATCTAAGTGGTCATCACACCAGCTGAGCCCAGCTGAACCATCATCACTGGGTCTCTACTTGTTTTTGTCCAGCAATGGGGTAGTCAGAGGTCTACTTGTCTTCAATTTGGGATTAAGAACAGGCAAAAACTTAATTTTACAACTTGGCCAAGACATAGAGGCCTGGTTTGCTGGTTCACTTGTGTACCTGCTTCTCCTGCAACTCTAACAGCTGCTTGGCAGGTCTGCAAAGGTGTTTTTCTCTCAGAAGAAAACTGGAAAAATCATGCGGGTTAAACAAGGGATGCAATGCAATCTCCAAGGATCCTACCCAAACTGAAGGGAATGTGCAAGAGGAGCATCGATTCGTTACCATCTTGGGGCTCAGCTGCACAGAGGGGGAAAACCCTCAAGCCCGACCAAACCTCCCTGGAAAATCCCACGGGAAACAGGGCTGCAGTGACCAACACCTCTACACCCACCCACTGCATTTCCTCCTCCCAGGATGGTGCTTACCATGAGCCAGATGGGGAAAGGCACCTTGCGAAGGACGTGGGAGCTGTCGGAGGTGACCGAGGGGACGCCGGCGCACCACAGGATGGAGAAGAGCCAGGGCTCGTTCACCGTGTACAGGTTCACACTCAGGTTGGCCATGGCGTAGTCCCTGCCAGGGGACACACAGCATGACATGCAGGATCCCACCAAACCTCATCTCCAAGAGGAGAGGCTCTTGCCATCAACCACAGATAGGTTTATTTAGTTTGAAATGTGAGAAATAGTTTTTAACAGGGCGTGGGCACTTCACGAGCAACCCGAGGGCACTGCAAGCCAATGGTTTGATCCTGACAGCTTTCCTCATCTCTTGGCTGCTGTCTGGCACAGGCCACTTCAGGTACTTCCCCAGGAATGATGGACATGGTGTGTTTCTGGAACAACCATCTCATCATGCTGATGCAAAATTAGCATCTGTCTCAGACACCTGTAACACTTCAGGGGCAATTTGCTTAATTAAACACTGACAGACCTGTCTCCAACATCAATTCCTACAACTTCCATGCCCTTGTTTTGGGGACAATTGCAGAGTTACAGCTCCCAGCCTCCTGAGGTCATTTTCCAAGCAGCCAGAACTACCAGCTGGGGTCCAGGAGCTGCCAGCAGCAAACCAAGCACTGGCAATTACCTGGTACCCAGATAATTCACATAAATTGCTCTGTTTCCTTATCTATGAAGCAGAAGCATCAACAATCTCCCTCACATGGGCAGCACAAATTAATCCCTGCAGTTTAACACTGGCAAAACACTTTGAGGTGGAAGGCCACAGTGCAAGACGTGGACATCTCCAAGCTCACGACAGGAATAAGGTGCTCCAAAGGGATTCTCAAGGACAGGTGTGGTTGCAGCAATATTATATTGAGGTGCTGGATTTGGAGAGAATTGAGAGAACTGTGTTAAACCAGGACTGCACAAAACTTGACTGGGCACCACAGGATTCAAGAAACATTCAGGTGACAGCTCTTACAGCTCAGGTGGGACTGATGGGAGATTGAGGCTGATAAACTGGGATAGATAAGCCAGTTAGCATAGAGCTCTCTCCATGGGACAGAGCAAGCAGGAGGAAAAATAAGCAGGAATTATCCTGCAGGTAAAGCACAACCTTGGTTTTAAGGGTGAGGAGCTGGACTGACTGCTGGCAGGCACAGAAAGACACAGCTGCATCACCCTAAACAGGGCCACGCTCTCAAACAGCTGTGGGCTCAGCTCTTCCCTACTTCCAGCTCTAACATGCAGCAACACAGCTCCTTTGGAGATAGGTCTCTTCTGAAAACCTGTTTAACTTAGATTTTAAAAACCAGAAAAGCCCTACCTAGAAACAATCTGCCCTCCCTGAGAAAGGGGGCAAAGCTGGAAGCCAAAACACCACACAGTTCAAATACAGGCTCAGGCAGGACAGGAACCCCTTGCTGTTCTAGGGTCATTACAGATAAAAGCTGATCAGACTAAATGGATGATACAGGACAGGAGTTTCTCTTTCTGCAAAGAGAAATTTCTGAAAGCATATCCAGACTTTGGGCTAATCAAAATTCTGTGGCAGCAGCTCTGGAGCAGACAAACGGAAGCAAAGGGCAGCTGCTAATGAGGATGAAGCAGCACTCGGAGGGAACTCAGTGTGAAAGGCCTTCACTTTTTCCCAGAGCTCTGAGTGTAATAAGAATCAGCCAATTCATACATTTGTATTTCAAAGAGGATCAGCATATCCTGAGACAGCACCGTAGAGATGTCAGAGGCAGCTGTGCACTCCCAGAAACAGCCTGGATTCCAGATGATGGGTAGGGAAAAGCTTGCACAGCTCAAGCTTTCAAGAGCAAATCCATCTGAAAAGATGCCTCAGTGCAGCCAGACAGGCTGGGATACTCAGGAAAGGATGCTGTGGGCTCTCACAGAGGGCAGTACCTGACATCCTCGTTCGTGACCTTGGTGTACCGCAGGTTGAGCTTCACGATGCCCTTCTCCCTCAGGCGCTCTGCATCCAGCTTGAGGCCAGAAGTCTGCTGGAAACCCGGAGCAACCTGTCTGACCAGCTGCCTCTCCGTGTCAGGCAGCCACATCACCTGTGGAGGGAGAGAGGCAGGGCACAAGTTATGGCAAAGATGGTTCCCAAATCTGGGAACACTCCAGCCCAGGGCATGGAATTCCCTGAGCTCATACCATGATTCCAAAGCGTGTCAAATCAATAGCTCACACTCAGCTGCCAGAGGTGAAGTGGATCATTGAATCACAGAGTGGTTTGGGTAAAAAGAGACCTATGAAGTCATCTAATTCCAAGCCCTTACCATTCCAGCACCTTCCTATAGACCAGGCTGCTCCAAGCCCCAACCAGCCTGGTCTTAACTCAATGACACTCATCTACCTAAGCATCAGAGCAGCACAGAAGCAGCCACATGCATTTTCATTAGGGAACAAAAAACCTGAGGGAGAAATCCCACTTCACATCCCCACATCTATGTTTCAACTACTTCTCTCTTGCTCTTCATCTCCATCTCTGTTGTGGCCTTAGAGCGGGCTTAAAAAAAAAGGAGAATCAGTTTCCTTATATCCAGAGAGAACCTCTCCTGAGCTGTACCAGGTGGTCCATTTCAGCCTCTGGGACCACTGATACGGTGCCCAGCACAATTTCCTGGCACAGGGTGGCATTTCAAATCAGAGTGAATCACCCAGAGATTGATGCCCAACTGGAGACACCCAGGGATTCAAAGAAACCGTAAGGAGGCTGATTTTGGAAACATCCCCAACCCCACAGAACTCACAGCCTGCTGCCGAATTCCCGATGCCAGGATGGTTTCCAGGGTGATGTTGATGTAAGCGCTGTAGTAGGGATGAGCTGCTGGCAGATCCTGGAAGTTCAGGATGAGGGATGTGTTGTCCTTGATCACCTCCAGCATATCTTCCAGCTTGCAGACTGACTGGTTGGCAGCCTCCAAGTAGTCAGCCCTTGAGAGAGACCCTGCTGTCCAGAAAGGGTCGTTCTGAAACCAAAGCATATCCCAGGATTACTGCCACAAAGCCCAGACTCCTCCAGTGTCTGAATTCCTTTCTTTTTCTGCGTGGAGATGATTATCCCAGAATGAAATTCAAAAAAGGGGGAACAGCGTATAACACACTGCTTTTTCTGTCTTCTTTATAACCACATTCACCTTCCTGGGGGTCTTGATGTTCTTTGTGGTGTCAGGCACCCTTAAGGCCCCTTCTCCCAAATGGCAGAAGAGGCACAGAAAGACAACATGGCTTAGACCAAGCCTAAGTTTAGAAGAGGCAGAACTAAACGTGGTCCATGGATACTTGGTCCAGCTGTACCACATCACCAAGGAGATGGATCTACACCTTTCCCCCTCAAAGAGGACCTGGGAATGAACTGTCATCCCAAGGCTCCGTGGCACCCACCTGCAGGAACCACTCTCCAGCGTTGAGCTTTTCCAGGTCAGTCCAGTTGAACATGGAGGAGTGCTCGTAGGCCCGCTCTGGAAACACCTCCTCCACGTTTGTTGTTCTCCTGAGAGTCTTGTCATGCATCAGAAAGGGCACCCCATCATAGCTGCAAAGACAGGCCCTGTCACAGGTGGAGGAGAGAAACGCCCCCTTCCCACTCCAGCCTCTGTCAAGGCTTCACATCAAAATCCTTGTGAAAGTCTCAAGCAGCCCAACAAACCCCGACCATCTCCAAGAGAACCTGAGGTGCACGCAGAGGAAAACATCTCTTAGATGTTGGCAGTCACTCCTACACTGACATAACCCCATTCATGCCTCATCCCCCTCTCCTCTCCATTATCCCCCCAAAAATTTCAGACTCAGGTGGCTTTGACAAGAACACCCCACCCTGAAGGCTCATCAAAGCTTCTGCAGCTTCCCAAAACATGACAGGTTTCCCTGGATGCACAGGCACACACAAACCCTCCTCAAACTGTTCACAGCAGAGGGAGATTTTCAAAGCCTCTCAGACTACACGTGAACATCAGGCTTTCAGCAAGATGCAAGGGTTCCAAACTACCAAAAATGCTCCGAAATGGCCTTCTCCAACTGAAAATTAGTTTCATTCCCACATGAGTTAGGTTCATGCTTAAAAAACCAAAACAAAACAAAAGAACACCTCTCAGATGAAACTAAACAGCCAAATGCATGCCCTAGGGCTTTCAAGTCATCTAGATATTACAGAATAATGGTTCTGGAAAACATAAGAAACTCTTTTAAACTTTCTTCCACTCAATTTTCTGTGACCAGATCAGTGGTAAAACCACACAGGGCAGTGACAGTTTCTATCAAGGGCAGGGGGACAGTTGTCCGCACCCAGAAATCAGGACAAATCCAGGGCAGCCAGCCTGGTAACAATGACATTTTCCAAAGCAAGGAGCCCATGTTCCTAACAGGAGACTCAGAAAAAGCCTGAAAAGAGGATGGGGTAAAATGATAAATCCCATTTAAATTAGGAGACAACCCAGAGCTGTTTCCCAGAGGGAAAATGAAACCCAGTTTTAGATGATGGAGCAAATGTTGCCTCAGCTTTACCACTGCCCTTAGAAGTCTCTTCTCACAAAGGTCACTGGCATCTTTATTTGCTATTTCTGGCCTGTGCTGTGCCAACTCCTTCCCCCCAGCCCTAAGCAAGCCGCTGACACGGCAATCCCACGCTGCTGCATTCGGAAGGGGTTTAATAAATTCAGTTAAAAATAAAATTAAAAAAAAAAAAAGCCAAGCAACTGCAGAATGAAGAGCGTGGAGTGTTTGAAAGAGACAGGAGCTCAAGTTTAACATCTCATAGAAGAGCAGAGCACTGCTAAGCCTTAACCACAGTGCAGAAATCCTATGGGGCATTTGACATTTGCTCCCTCCTTTCCAATCCTTCCCTCATGGAGTCACCCAGCACCACTCAGGGCTAACCACAGTGTCTTGGCAGGCCCAGGTTTGAAGCAATAATTCAGAGACAGGAACCAGAGGTTTAGAAGACGAGATGTGGGAGGGGGTGCAGGAGAGACAGGAACAGGCAGCAATTCCAGGCTCCTGCTGCTTGGAGCAAAGCTGGCTTTCCAACTGGTTTGGGATGTGGAATGGGTATGGAGCAGGATGTGATATCACTGAGTGCAGGTCCAAGCTGCCCACCCATGCTGATACATGCCTAGAAGAACATAGCAATATCCCAGGAAGGATGGACCCATCCAGCCACAGGCACCAAGAGCATCTTCCTGAGGGATAAGGACAGCAAGGGGTGTTTGTGCTGCAAACCCTTCCCGAGGCTGCTGCCAGCTGCACCAATATCCCACTTTTCAGTCTGACAGTCAATGGAATCCTCTTTTTCTGAAGAGGGTCTCCTGGAGAGGGCTCAGGAAAGTGGGCCATCAAGGGCATTGCTGAAGCCTGGAGTGCTCTCCTCTGGGATGGCTGAGTGGCAATAGGGAGAGATCTTGGAGCTTTTCCAGCTCTTCTCCCAAAGCCCACCTTTCTCCTTGGCCAGTGTTAATGGATTCAGCCACATGAGCCAAGTGCTCATCTGGGAGCTGGACACTCAAGTACTTGTCCCCTCACAACAGCTGATGAACTAATTTTGGAAAAAACAAGAATTGTATAACATACATCCCAATTTATACTCCATCCTTCCACAGTGACCTTCCACTCACCAGTAGAAAGAAATTCCTGCAGCTTTTAAATCATTTTCTCTCTCTCAAAAAAAAAGATGCAAAGTAAAAAGGAAACAATTAACAATTCAACTTCCTTCCATCAAGCAAAAATATCTGTCCATTGACACAGACCTCCAAAGAAGTCAGGGAAAAAAATGAAATATCTGCTTTGAGTCTTTATTGTGTTTGTAAGTGGTACTGGGACAAACTGGAAGCAGGTATATTAAGGAATATCAGACTCCTGGAACAAACCACGGCTCTTGAAATAATCCTCTCTAAATTCTCTTTTCATTGGTCTTGTCCACTCAGCTCAACATTTGCCAGCAAGGAATGACTTTCTGACAGTCACCAGGTTCCTCCTTCCCTAAAGATTAATGCCTTGTGAGAGAGAGGAAGAGGAGAAGGAAGGGCTTCCTCCTGGTGCATTCTTGGGATGGTTTTTCAAGGTCGGTGAAGACCCTCCCGTGCCACAAAGTCAGTTTGGGATCTCTGCTCTGTCTGCACCTGGGGTATCCCAGAAAGTCACATTTAAGCAGCTCTGTGTATTCCCAAGGCCAGGCTGTGTTTCACTGGAATAAAACAGGCTCTAGGATCAACTATAGCCTTCCTGCAAATGAAGGTAACAAAGGGATCCAGGTTCCCTCACCTGGACAACTCCACCTTTAACCATCACCTCAGTGAAATAATCAGCAGCATCTGATGGAGACAGACAGGAGTTACTGGATGAGTTCACCAGGACAGCCCTTTCCAGTGGGAAAAAGCTGCAATGCCCAGACACTGGATACACTGGACCATTCCTGGCCTGGATTATCCACAGCCAGTCTCAGAGCAGCCAGCACACTGACCTACCTCAATACCACATCAGCCTGCACTCCATACACCTTCTGCTCCACTGCTTTCTGGAAGGACATCAGAGTGTTTTCTGGTGCCAACTGTGAGGAAAACACAAAAAAAAAAAAACCAGTGAGAGATCAGCAGCATGAGGGAAGTTTACAAAGCAGTGCCAGCAAGGATGTTGGGAGAAGGGTATGGAGATATCAGGGTGTCTGAAGTGACCCAAAATGTTATTATTCCACATTTCTCTGTGCCCAAAAATTCCTGTCTCTTCCATACCATGGAGAACAACTAGATCACATATTCTGTAAGATACATTTTACTCCCACATCTACCCATTCCATAAAGTCATCTATTAATCTAAAATTCAGACACTTTCTCTAATAACAAATGTTCTAGTTAGTTTTAACAACAATTTAAAAAGTAGCCTTAAGCCTAGAAAATTTATCCCTGTGGCTATCGGAGAGAAGGACTCAGATTTTATTTGAAATTCCTCCCTGTTGAATGTAGCAGATGGTAACAGAATTAAGAGAGGGCTTAAAATAAAAATGGTGTGAAGACAAATACTTTGTTTTTCTACGAAAGCAGTACAAGTGTAGCTACTCCCAAAACACCCATGAAACAACAACAGGCAAACCAGAAAAAAAAGTACAACTGTGGAAAGGAAACCTGGCAGCTTTTCTGCACTGAATAACATAAAGTTATTTTTGAAAAATCAATTACTTTTTTCCCAACTGTTTTCAGGTTTAGAGCACCTGTAACACCCTGTTTTTCCACCACCAGGATCAGTTCCATCAGGACATAATAAGCAATCAACATCCCATGATTTACTCAGGGACTGCCAAGAGGAATAATTAAGGGCAAAGGCCCAATTGCACCATGCAAGCAAGATTTAATAATAAAATAAAAACAAATATAAAAACTTGCTTAAGCATTTAGAGTGTCTCTAAGAGACATTTGTTTTCTGATCACTTCACAGGCTCAGATCAGCAAAGCTTTGGGGTAAAATAATCAGAGCAAATGTCAGCACCAACCTTCACCCAGCTCTGGTACCTCAGCACTGAATTCCTCTGGCTCCAGCCACACATCAATACAAGTTCATTTTTATGTTTGCTCAACAAAGGCAGCACAGAGCCACATTATCTTCTTAAAACAGCTCCCAATCAAAGCCAGACTTGTTTAGGCGAAGACAGAGGCACAGACACCCCCAGCGCACAGCCCCGTGCTGGGTCACCCAAGGTCGAGCTCCAAGAGGAGTTCTCCACACATTCCCAGAGCCGTCAGCAGAGAGCAGCAGCCACAAGGATCTGGAGAATCCCAGCCAGACTTGCTCAGATCGCCTTGGGTTGGTCTCACCAGCTCGGGTGTCCCTTCCCAAGTAGCTCAGGTTTCTGCAGGGTAACCCTGCAAGGTGATCCTCCCTCTACAGTTCAATATTTGCTTTTTGCACCTACTCTGCTATAAAAACATCTCCTACAAAGACAGGCTGGGAGAGCTTGGGTTGTTCAGCCTGCAGAAGGTTTTGGGAGGTCTCAGAGAGCCTCCTAAAAGAGTATCAAAAGGGGCTCTGAGTAGACCTCACTGCAGCCTTGCAGTACTTAAAGGGGGACTGGAAAAAAGGAGAGCAGGTTTTACACAGGCAAATAGTGATGGGACACAGGGAATGGCTTCCCACTGCCAGATGGCAGGGATGGATGGGATATTGGGCTGGAATTGTTCCCTGTGAGGGTGGGGAGGCCCTGGCACAGGGTGCCCAGAGAAGCTGTGGCTGTTCCTGGATCCCTGGCAGTGTCCAAGGCCAGGCTGGACAGGGCTCGGAGCACCCTGGGATAGTGGAAGGTGTCCCTACCCATTCCAGAGCAGAGGAATGAGATGAGCTTTAAGGTCCCTTCCAACCCAAACCATCCTGTGATTCTGTGATTATAATCTTTCAGGCAAAGACACATCTCCCTGTGAGCATGTGGCGAGTCCCCAGCCTGTCACCCTCACATAAATAATTGCCTCTCCCAGTGAATCCATCATCGATCCAAAACCTGCCCTCCTCGGCTCCTGAACCTCTCGGTCGATTCCAGCCCTGAGGGAACTGCACAAGCCACTGCCACCGATGATGTAACTCAGTAAAGATCAGCCAGAAAGCCAGGAAAGCAAATTTAACCTTTTCCACCAATGTCAGATGCTGCCTATTCCCAGAGGTGGCACCACTCTGGAAGCAGGATTGCTCTGTACCAGGGGTTTATAAACCCTGAAATGTGAGGGGTTTTGTGAGATAGGAAAATCTGAGATACAGGGATTTCCACCCTCCCAGCCTGTCTATTCCACCAAGAAGGAGGAAGCTGAAGCCCCAAATCAAGCATGTTTAAGGCAAATATGCATCCAAGTGAGGCAGCTGCTGTTAAAGGAATTAATTGCTAAGATTAATGTTATTTTTTTAAAAAGGCTTTACAGCCAAACTGCAATAACTAAAAAAAATGCACAATCTTCCTGCTTGTATTTCTCACGCTCTCCAGGTTTTTTTATGGGAGACCTCCTTGGTATAATATATTCAGGCATGCTGTGTCTAAAAACTAACTCCAGGTTTGTAACAAGGGATACAACCAATTCCTTAAGGGAAAGAAACCTTGGGGCACAAAGCAATGATTTCCAAACCTCCTCTCTTTCATAAACCATGCCCACGTCACTGAGAGCCAGACAGACCCAGCACAGGATTTCTAGAAGCTCTTCCTCCCCTCTGTGCTTGGTTTGAGAGACTCATCCCCTGCAACAATCAGGCTACTATTCATTTCTTCCTGCTGCAGAGACACAGCAAGTAATTTCTAGAAAATTACCGTGAATTAACTCATTTTGGTTATTTTTGTGCTTAGAAATCCATCGTAAATGCATTCAAACAGAGTCAGGAGCTTTGGGGACCTTCTTTAAAGAAGATTATGAAACTGTGTTAGAGCAGCACAACCTTACTGCAGCTGGACATCACCACATCGTGTTTTTTCCTTAATTAGCCAGGGCTTAAAAAAGAAACTCATGGCATCATTTGTTGGAGAGGTTAATGAAGAAGCCTGGACAGGAGAACCCAATTTTATTCCAAACTAATTGCAGCCACTGCAAACCTCTGGCTGGTCTAGGGGAAAGTATCCCTGCTTACAAGCAAGGGGTTGGAACAAGGTGGTTTTTAGGTCCCTTTCAGCCCAAACCATTCTGGGATTCTGTGATTATGCACTAAAGGATCTGATCTTTTGTTCCATCAACAAGATTTAAGGGTATTTTCTTGTCCTTTTGGAAATATGGCCATCCTTTAAATTTATTTTTTATTAATTTTTCCTCTTTATCTCTCCAGTACTAATCTCCTTGTAAGCCACAAACTGGACAAAAAAAACCCCACAAGGCAGGGTTAAAGTGACACCTAAGAAATGGAATTTTCTTTTGTGTAAAACGATGCCCTTTGGAAGTTCCCTGTGTGGGGCTTAGTGTGGGATCTGCCAGTCCATTGGATTTTAGCATTAGCATCCCATTATGCCAGGTGAATAACATACCAAGGCAGTGACAGTTCTGTTTAAAACATAAAATAAAACATATCTTTAATCCTCATATTTTAGAGAACATCCATAACTAACCCTGCCCACGGCAGGGGGCTTGGAACTCGATGGTCCTTAAGGTCCCTTCCCACCCAAACCACTCTGGGATTCTGTGCCCTAACTTTTCAGGAAATTGCTCAACCAGACTGAAAGGAAGTGAAAAAGCACAAAACAAACAGGAAAAAATCAAACCTGCCACAGACAAGAGGATAAACTCATAAGCAAAAGCCATTAGGGATTTAATAACTAGACACAGGAGATGAGACCTCATTATTGTAGTGCCCACACAAGAAAGCTGAAGCTTGATTTAATGAAAGACGACCTGACCTGACACAGATTTATTTCCCAGACAAGCCTTTCTCCTGCTCTAGCAGAAGATGTTTATTGTGTTTGCTGCTATCAATCAGGCCAGCAGCCAGGTTAACTGCCCTTATTGTTAATATGTAAAGGTGTGCACCAAAGCAAATGCTTCTTGATTTCACCTGCACAAGCAGCACAAACCAAAAGCTCTTCCGAGTCCCAAAAAGAAAAAAGCCACCCCAAGGATGGTGGCAATGCTTTGGTAGCTAAGGAAAGATGAAAGGAAGGATTATATGATTCTATGAAAACCAGCAGCCAAAACAATGCAATGGCACAAACCAGCCTGAGCAAGGCAGGAATTGCCCTTTTGTTTGTATCTAAAACATCAGGGGTGTCACTTGACTCTGGGCTCAAGTCCTGCTTTACTTCCACAGTAATCCCAGGCAGGAGTGCCTCAAAGTTGTATTTGTTGCATCCATTCCCTGGAGACTGCCAGATCCAGCAGCATCCCCTACACAGGCAGAGGAGCCAGAGCACAGGGCTCGGATCACTACTCACCATCGGTGCCCCACGGTGACCTAGGATGGCTGGTTTGGGTCCCAGAGCCTTCTTCTCCATGATGCAGGGGGAGGAGATGGTGAGGGGGACGAGGTAAAGTGCAACTACAACTGCCAGGTATGCAGTGAACATCAGCATCTGGGAAGCTGGGATGGAGAGAGAGACAAAGAGCTGGTGAAATTGCTGGCCCTGACCTCCTCATGCCACAGGAGCACATTCTAGAACACCTCTGTCTTCCTCCAGAGGAAAGACTGAGCTATTGTCATTGCCTCTAGTGTAAGAGCAGAGCTCTGTGTTTAGGGAAAAACATCTTCTATTAAAAAAAATCAAGTCCTGAAGGAGCTTTTCACTTCATTTTGTACTGGGGAAACAATAAGTTAAGTGAATTGCTTAAACCTCAAAAATGCAGCCCAAAACACTGTTGGCTTTTCCACCCTTTGGGTGGGACAGCACCAAATTTTGCCCTGCCTGACAACAGAAATAATTCACCAGTCACACATTGCTAAAAATAAGCCATGGCACCACATCAGTGCAATTAAAGTTTATACTGGAGCTTCACCACCACCACTCACTTCAGCCAGGGCAAGGCCACTTCAGCTGCTCCTGCCTTGAGATTTGTGCCAGAAAAATGCAATGATGCTTTACTGATCAAGTTGGAGATGTTTAAATAAATCCCTGGGCTGTGATGGTGCTGCAGTGCTTGGAGCCAGAGGAGCAGTCCTGCCTCCCACGCTACCCATCAGCCACCCAATTCCACGTATCAGTGACTTCCCACCAAGCCCAGACTCCCTGGGAATCTTTGGAAGGTGCTGACAGAGCAACAGAATCACCCCTTGTACCCCACAGACATGTATTCCTTATAAAAAACAAAAGGCATCTTTGAACTCCTAAGATACCTGGAGCCACTTGAAACCACAGATGTTACAGCAAAAGACTTGATTTTTAAAAATTTTTAAATTATTATTTATTTTGCAAACTCATTAAGACTTTAGAACTCAAGGGATAACCTCCAAAAAAAAAAAAAAAACAACCCCAACCAAAAACCCAAACCCCTTAAGATAAATATTTGCAATGGATGCAAGATAGAGAAGGTTTATTTTTAAGGGAAGGACAGAACAGCCCAGCTCTGCTCCTGGCCACAACTGATCTGGTTTCCCTCATAAATAGGCTACTTTTTGCTTCCAGCATCTAACAGGCTCATTCACACGTGTTCCCACAAGCCAGAAAGCAACTCTAGGAGCTCTGCCAGGGAATTTTTCCTCCTCTCTGCCAGAGATGTCAATCACTCACAGAGCACTCAAGGAACTCAATGACACCTTGCTAAGGAAACTCACGCTGTGTCCTGCACCTTAAAGGTGTGACCAGCACCCAAACCTCCAGGCAGACACAGAATATGATCCTGACCCAGTTCCTGCTCACCCCAGGAGCACCACACACCACCAGGCTCTGAAAATTCAGTCTAATCAGAACAAAAAACCCCACAAAATTTTGCTCAGAAAAAAAGCTGAAATGCCACAAAGAAATGGCAAGAACAGGCTTGCACCAAGATCTGCCGCTGCTCCTGATATTTCCAAAAGACTGAAATCCTATTTTCCATCAAAAGTGACTGTAGGTTCTCAGAGATGTTTTGGTTCTTCTCTTCTGTTTTTAACACCAGCATGTCTGCACCAAAAAGGCTGTAAACTCATCCAGGTAATATGTCTTCCAAGAGTAAAATGAATCTGAAATAATCTTAAAATCAAGAGATACCAGTGTTTTTTCTTAAAAACAAACAAAACTATCCAGGAACAGAAAGAGAGGAGGAAAACAGCTTCCTGGCTTATTTAAAAAAAAAAAAAAGTAAAAAGAGAGAGAAACAAGGGGGGAAAAAAGAGAAGCAAGAGGAGCAGCCACTCCCCACCCTGCAGGGACAGGAGGTACTCACTGGCTTTCTCCGTCCGTGCAAACTGCCCCGCCACCAACCACGACAGTGCTGTGACAGCTGCCAGGGCTCCTATATGCAAGAAAGGGGCTGTGGCCTGCAGGGCACAAGAACAGGAGAGGAAAATGTGATTAAAACACCCCAGCACCCTGAAAATTTGTTGTCTTCACAGGTTCTGTTTCCAGGTGGATTCCACACCGTTCCTACATCAGCCTCCTGCAGTTGTTTTGGCCATTGCTTCTTCCAAATCCTGCCATTGCCTTGGCATTCTGGCTGCTCTGAAGGGAAAGGAAGAAAACTCCAATCTCGTTTTAGGGGAATTTCTCCCTCAATAAAACAGATATTTGGAAAAAGGGTGCTGGAGAGAGTCCAGAGGAGGTCACAGAGCTGCTCCAAGGGCTGGAGTCCCTCTGCTCTAGAACCAGGCTGGGAGAGCTGGGGGCATTCACCTGGAGAAGGCTCCAGGGACAACTTCCTGGGGCCTTTTAGGACTTAAAGAGGGTCTATAAGAAAAATGTGGACAGTCTTTATTAGGGACAGCTGCAGTAGGACACGGGGGAATGGTTTTAAACCGAAATATTGTAGATTCACATCAAATATGAGGGAAAAAAAATTTATGATGAGGGTGGTAAAACACTGGCACAGGGTGCCCAGAGAAGCTGTGGCTGCCCCTGGATTCCTGGCAGTGTCCAAGACCAGGTTGGACGGGGCTTGGCGCAACCTGGGACAGTGGAAGGTGGAATAGGATGAGCTTTAAGGTCCCCTTCTCAACCCAAACTCTTCTGGAATTCTCTGAACACACTGGACTGTATCACCAGGGTGCATCACCATGGCACAAAGTTGGAGATGTATCATCTGAGTCATGCTTCTGCTCTCCAATTCCCTAAGTAAATCCTAAAAAAACCCCAATAAATAAAGCATTTCTGAGAAATGTTAGTCACTTGTGTGAATGCCATTTCCACCCCCTGTATTTGCATATATTTGCATACTCCCAAATACACGTCAGTGATGACCTCTTAAGCAAGACGGGCAAAATATTTTTGGACTTTTTTTTTTTTTTTGAGGAAGAGGGGAAAAACTAACAGAGAGAAGATCTAAAAGAAATTAAGTTTGTAAGTATTTTCCTCTGATACTTCTACAGCCCCGCAGGATACCACAAGTCTTTCTTACAACAATTTTCTTATTGCCAAGATTTCAGTCTGGGGAGTGCCAATCATCGAGACAGAGCTTCGTCCTACAGAAATCCATAAATCCCATGGCATTCAGCTGCTCTGCCCCCTTTCCCCTCCCAGGAAAGCATCCTTGCAGACAACTTACCTGCAATGAAATAAACACCATCTCCCACTCGTCGTCCCAAAGCTGTGCTATCGATGACATGGTCACCACAGTAGTTATCAAGGTTGTCACCAGGCCAATCTGCAACAAATCGGAAGGTATTTACAGGCTGTAGACTGTGGTTGTTATAAAAATTGTATATGCTGGGAAATGGAGAGAAAAAACCTTTGCACATAATAAAAGGCCTGAAAAAAGCAGTGAAGACTCACAGGAAGGAGGTTGGGCTCGAGTGCTGTCATGTTGTGACCTGTTATAACAGATACCAGGGCTTGAGGAGGGACTCTGGATGGGACAGTGGTGGCACTGAGGTGACAGACCAAGACCCAGCCCATCAGGACCTCCCCCAGCCACCCTCACACGTGGAAGCACTCAGAGGTCTGAGCAAAGCAGGCAAAATGGAAACGTGACCTCCATGGGGAAGGTAAAAAGTTCAAACCATCGAGAAGTGCCACGGAAATAACTCCAGCTGCAAAGACCAAGAATCTGGGCTGTCTGTCTAAAAATAATTCCCCACTCTCTGCTCTGCTCTCCAGCCTCTGCTGTTCTGCCAGAGCCAGAGGATGCTGCTGCAGATCCAAAATCTGTGGGGAAGACTTGGCAGAAACTGACCCCCAGGAATGAACGGATCAGCTCGGTTGTATAGGGCACCTCTAAGCCAATTTCAGGTTTACTCAATACCTCAGACCAGCAAATAAAATCCCACATTCCCAATATTTGCAGAATCACTTTGGTACATATTAATAGCATTCCTCTTTCTACAGCCCTAATTGCCCTCGGTGTGGCCATCCTGTGTGGCACAGAGGTGTCAGGACACAAATCTCCGCTCCTCCCTTTCCTCCTCCCATCAGCTCCAATGTATTTATTGCTTCTTCTCTTGCCCTCACAGCCATCTTCAACTTGGCCTACAACTCACAGCCCTTTGCACAGAATTACGGGAGAAAATCAGAGGGAGTTGTGTGGTTTGCACATACCAGCCTTTCCCACACACTTTAATCTATATTTGACGTTAATTCAGTAGAGTTCAGACAAAAATATGAACTTATTCCAGTCTTGTATCTCAACCTCCTGAGGAAGCTGAGGGAGGTGTGGGGAAGGGAAGAGACAGAGCAACACATCTGAGCTGTGATGAAAAGGGGGCTTCTTTGGAGGAAGGGGAGGAAGAGTGGGAGTCAACAGGGTAGAAATGATCTCCACCAACACACCCCTCTTCTGGACTTACTCATCTAAGCCCACCAGTGTGTCTGAAAAATACCATTTTCCCAGATGAAGAAACATATGTCTGACTCAAGAACTGGTAATTTATTTTGGAGCAGCAGTCAGACAGTCCCTGCCCCCTCTCTTCCCCTGAGGAAGCATAATTTCCTATCATCTCTAAGGGAAAGGAAAAAAAAAAGAGAAAGAAAAAGAGAGGGTGGTGAGGTCTCTGCTCTCCCTGTCCTGGGAGGTGTTCAGGCTCTGATCCTACAACACCTCATCACGTGCAGAATTTCAGGAGGGGCTGCGTATTGGCAGATTCAGGACTGGTCCCTTCATTTCCAGTTAGCAGATTGCCTGCTACAACAGGATCCTGCCAATCCATTTTCTCTCCCTACACACCCTTCCTCTCCCCTTCTGTGCTCCAAACATCTTCTCTTGTGTTTCACAGCAGTGTTTTTCAAGCTGCTTTACACACAAATCTCCTCGGGCCCAGCAAACCTCACCCTGCACGTTGCCCACCCCCAGTTTTAACAGCCACATCTTCTCCCGAAGCTTTTCCAGCTGGTCCCTCCAAGCACACTCTGAACAGCTTCACGTCTGCTCAGTCCCTCTCCAGGGCTGGGTTCAGCACAGAAGGGAGCCCCTGAGAGGTTCATGGAGCCCCTGGGCTGGGATTGAATCAGGCAGCTCTAACCACTGATGTTTCTCCATCTCCACAGGTGGTCCCTCTATCGGCAAGGGCCAAAAGCACTTCACCAAATTCTTTGTCCCCAGGCTTTGATGACCTCTCCTGAGCAGTTTGCTCATAAGGCCACACATGCACCACAGACACTTCGTGTTCTTCCCAAAGACACAGTGGCAGCAAGTGCCATCCCAAAGACACAGTGACAGCAAGTGCCACCCCCGCCTGCTCCTCAGGCTCCTGCATTCCCGAGATCCTGCTCCCTTTGCAGCTGAGATTTACCTTGTGCAGCCAGTGCAGGTTCATCTGCTGTCCCACAGCTATGTGACACAGTGCCAGGATCTGGGAGGGAGAAACCAGCAGTCAGACAGGGCAGCCAGCAGGAAGGGAGGCAGGATGGGCCAGCAGATCCTCTCCAAAGCCAAGGATGTGGAGGAAAAGGCTTTGTCCTTCAAGGTGCAGGGAGTTCAGAGTCTGGCCCATGGGTGCACAGCCCCTGGGGCTGCAGGAAGCAGTGGCCACCTGAATGGACACCACCCTGAAGATCCCAACACCCTGGGATGAAGGGTAATAATTGCCACTTGTGCCTGGAAGTGGAAACTGGGCCATACTATGGGAAACAAGCTGTATTCCTCCTCTGAGGGTATCTGTCATTTACTTTTGATCATCTGAGGCCAAAGATTGTCTGTTTTTCATTTCTACTTTTATGCAACTTAAAGCTAAGAAAAAGGGAACAAGAAAGTGAAAGAGAGAGAAAGAGAAAAAAGAGAAAAAAAAGAGCAAAAAGAGAAAAGGAAAAAAAAAGAGAATAAAAGAGGGAAAATAGAAGGAAAAAGAAAAAAGAGAAAAGAAAAGAAGAGAAAAAGAGAAAAAAGAAGAGAAAAGAGAAAAAAAAGAAAAAAGAGAAAAAAGAGAAAAAAGAAAAAGAGAAAAAAGAAAAAAGAGAAAAAAGAGAAAAAAGAAAAAGAGAAAAAAGAAAAAAGAGAAAAAAGAGAAAAAAGAAAAAGAGAAAAAAGAAAAAAGAGAAAAAAGAGAAAAAAGAAAAAGAGAAAAAAGAAAAAAGAGAAAAAAGAGAAAAAAGAAAAAGAGAAAAAAGAAAAAAGAGAAAAAAGAGAAAAAAGAAAAAGAGAAAAAAGAAAAAAGAGAAAAAAGAGAAAAAAGAAAAAGAGAAAAAAGAAAAAAGAGAAAAAAGAGAAAAAAGAAAAAGAGAAAAAAGAAAAAAGAGAAAAAAGAGAAAAAAAGAGAAAAAAAGAGGAAAAAAAAGAGAAAAAAAAGAGAGGAAAAAAAGAGAAAAAATAGAAAAAAGAGAAAAAAGAGAGAGAAATCACTTCTGAGGGAAAATTGCTCAACTTGTAAACGGCCTGAGAAGCTCGTGGCCTTTTAAAAGCCAACACACAAACCTCTAAGAAACGGGATTTCATTCTACTCACCAGTAACATTGTAATGTAGGTAAAGCCAGCAGCAGTTGTTACAAGGATTGGAATGGACCAGTCACTCCAATATCCCATTCGGTTATACAAAAACCTGGAAGAGAAGTGGGAAGGACAGATTAAGAAGGGATTCAACACTGGAACAGCTTCACTAGGATTAGACAAGACTTTATAAAATGGATCTTTCAAGAAAAGAGATGGGCAGTAAAAGGCACAAGTGACAACCCAGTGCTTTAATCCCTTATGGAAATTAACTGGATAGAGAGAGGCAGAGAAACCTCAGAACCCTTTCTGCAGCTTCTGAGAGTTCAAATCTGACCTGGATTAAAATTTTTCCACTGGATTTTTAGGAAAAAAGCCCCAACATCATCCCTAACTTGGCTTGGATTAGGGTTGACATTATCTCCGTGCAAACCCTTTGGCACAACAAGGACAGGATGGTTCTGGGTGGGATCAGCTCATTCAGTGAACGGGCTGGGTTCTTTTGTTGCCTTTTTTTTGGTTACAACAGACAGAAATGCTGCATTACATAAATGCACATCAAAGACTCGACCTCCTCCCCAGCACTCAAATCCAGCATCATTCATCAGCCAGACCCTCTGGTCTGTCTGGACAAACTCTGGGGTGATTTTTGGGGCTGTCCTGTGCAGAGCAAGGAGTTGGACTCCATGGTATAATCCAGGATATTCTCTGATTCTAATTCTGTCACAGAGTAAAGCTCTCCCGTGGGATCTGGAAAGCAAATCCTTGGGCTCAACAGGCATGGCCCATGTCCAGGTTCTGCTCAGGGAGTCAAAGAGCACAAAACCAGGGATCTGCAGGGATTCAGACATGCTGTTAGGAAAAAAGAGGGAAGAAAGGAAAGAGGGCTCCTCTGAAGTCTTTGCTGATGCCACCTCCCAGAGCTTCCTTAGCTCTCAGTCCATTTTAAGTTTTTGCTCTGATGTCCCTTCAGTGCCCCTCTGAGAGCACCAGGCCTTCACCCGATGTGCTAATGAATGTTTTAAAATGCTGGGTCCATGGTAGTTATGAAGCAGATGGGCTTTCTCCAGAACTAAGGAGGAAAACATTTGCTACAGGACTTGTATTTATGGTCCTGCTCCAGGGGAACGCAGCCAGATTCACAAATTACAGCATCCCCCACAGCCCACCTGAGCCCAAAGTGGTGCAGTACAAACCTTACACAGTGCAGATCTAAATTATAATACAATCAAGTGTAGACACCAAAAAAGGGAAATGCCAGAAGCAATAAATTAAACAAAAAAATTACTGAAGAGGCACAAAGCACCTTCACTAACAAGGATCTAACTGATATTCAGCCCCAAGGAAAAAAAAAGGTTAAAAGCCTGAAGCAATACATGCTGGGCCACAATTCTGCCTTGTCCTTCTAAAGCCCATTTCAATCCCAGAATAGTCCCTTTAGTCCTTACAAATTGAAATGACCTAACTGCTGCCCAAGCTGCCTGACAGACAGGTAAAAAGATGAAAAACCTCCTCAAGGGTGGCAGAGGGAAAAGGCCTTTAAAGGTTTGGGTTGAAAAATCTCCTCCTAGAGGGTGGTGCAGAGCTTGGGACAAATTCCAGAGAGGGGTAAGTCTTCATCCAGTCTTCAAGCTGACTTGCTGCTGGCAGTGGTCCTCCTCAAGGGGCTGCCTGGACAGACACCTCCAGTCTTTCTTCACCTGGTGGGACAGGCTGAAGGAGTTCAGTGCAGCTGCACGTGACATGAGATAGGAGAGCTCCCAGGGATGAGCTCTGGAGGGTGGGAGGAAGCTCAGCAGCTCTTCACACCAATATCAGAGCAATTCCTTCTCCCAGTTCTTCTGGAAGGCCCTGGCAGTAACTCAGGGTGCCATGCCCCATGCAGAGATGTTGTTTGCCCCAAAGAGCCTTTCCTCTCCTCAGGGGGAGCTCCCAGCTTCCCAATAAATCAGAGAGGAAGGCAGCAGGAACAAGCAGCAAAGAAACCTCGGTCCAGAAGCGACAACCACAGAGGAACAGCAAAGGTGCTGCTTCTAAACACCAGGACCTCACTGTGCCTCATCAGCAACAGGTTCACAGCCCTGCTAGGAATAAAATGATGCTTTCAACTCCTTCACACCCTATCTGGCCAAAACTGCTCTGTTTTCATGACGCCCACACAGCTGTGCAGGAAGGGAAGAGGGCCAGGCTCAGCCTGCATGGACCCAGTGCAAATTATTTCCCCCCTGCCTGGAACTGGCATGGCTGTAATTAAAACCTCACCCCGTGTTCTCCTCCTCCTTCCCAGCCTTTCCACAGCTGTTTTCCAGAAACCCTGCTCGACCTCTGGTGCCAGTGTGTGGAGCAGGGATCTAACTGGGGTTACAGTACACAAAGAGCACCAACCCATTTTCAGCATTCAATGGCAGTGCCTGAAATGCTATTTTCCATCCAGAACTGTGGTGCACAAGAGGGAATCCTTTTCCTGTGCTGTGCACAATCCAGATGTGCTTCCAGCACCCTGGGTTGCATGGCAGGGACAGGGCTTTGGGCTGCAGGTGACATGTGGACGTGTTAAATCCCAAATGCCTCTTGCATCCGGAGCAGACCTGCACATCTCCCCCCATTCCTACAGGAATATTTGGGGAGCCAAACCTTGGCAGCACTGCAGCTGCAGTGCCCATTCACAGCATTCTCAGGGCTTTCCTTCATTTCTGCAGGATTGTTTTTAGCCCTTTCACAACTCTGAGCTCAGACAGAGTTGGTTTGGCACTGGGGCGGACGAGAAGCATTCACGTCCTTTCTGAAGGTATAAACTGAAGAAGAGAGGAGTTCCAAAACACCATTTTTAAAAAGGCATTTTTATCATGCTGCTGTTGCAAATAATTCAGAGCAATGGTGATGGTTTCACTTCTCATAGCGTGGGTGTGAGCAAAGAGAAAAAACCCATTTGCTCCTGGGAGGAGCCAGCTCACATCACTGTGTTAGTAAATGCTCTCCCTCACACAGCATCTAAAGCAGATGATTTATTTAAGGGATCAGCTCCCCAATGTGTTTTAAAACGCACTTTACATCTCATGTTTGACAAGAAGATGATGTCAAAGCAGTTTGGTTAGAACACAGCCCAAGGTGCTGTCAAAATGTTTTAAGATGCTGCCGATAATAAAAGGGAGAATAATTTCCAGCATTGGAGGCAGCTGGCAACACCCTAAATTCCAGCACATCCCACGGCAAAGCTCCTTTTCAGCTCCTTCCAACTTTGTATAATATTTTCCACACCCATGTGCTTCAGGCTGAATTTTTGCCATGGGCATTTTGCAGAACAGTTGCAGCCAAATTGCTCAGCCACTTCCAAACCCAGCCAACCATCGAGATAAACAAACAAAAACCCAGCCACGCAGCGGAGATGTGAGGCCATGTTACATCTACTCGTGGACCAGGCAGAAACAGCTCTCCCTCAGTGCCACTTCTCACCTCATTTTCCCTTTGTCATCATTACAACTCCATCCAAAGGATCCAGATGAATCCAAAGCTGTGTCAAGCAGGTGCATGATTGCAGACTTCCTAAGGGAAAACCAGACTTCCTAAGGGAAGCTCTACTCACCAGTTGATTTCATCGTAGTCATTGTGAACTTCCCACCAGAAGTAAAACCAGACCAGGGTGAGGAAGAAGGATGAGGTGAGGATGAGGAACCAGAGGCGCTCCCACTGCAGAGGAAAAGAGAAGTCAGTGTCAATAGAATCCCATTTGATCCCAGCTGTTGAGACTGAGTGGAATAAAGAGGCATTTCCAAGGGCAGATTTCACACCTTTGCTCCCTGGGAGATGCAACCCTGTTCCCCAGCTCTGGGCAGAGGAGTCATTGATGTAGCTTTATCTTATGGAGGGCTGGAAGAGCATTTCCCCAGCTGTCAGGAAAGACAGAACATTTCTGGATATGGAGCTGGGGTTTTGTTTGGTGAGGGGGTTTTTCTTGGTGGTTGTTTAGGTGGTGTTTTTCGAGGCACTTCTACCACTATAATTCCCTTCTGGACCCCGAGCACACACTGATCTTTTTGGAAAGTGCTCTTTTTTCTGGTGGACTCTCCTGACTTTTCAATCATGCAAAACAATATAACCAATATAGTGACAACAGAAACACTAAACACTACTAATTTTTGCCTCCTTTTCCATGCTAAGGCCTAGAGTTATTTACCTAACTGTGTGTTGACTATTTTTCATCATGCATCACCCTGGATACCAATCCTGTGATACGCAGCTCCTCCTCGTATTCTCCATCACAGAAAAAAGAGCCAAAAGAAAGCAATAAAAAGGGTTGGAATTATTTCACTTTTGCTGTGCCAAAAAAAGATGTTTTCTACTAGAAATTCCAAATTCTTGGCTGCATAACCCAAATCAAGACACCCAGTTTTGCCCAGAGAAGCCATGGCTGCCCCTGGATCCCTGGAAGTGTTCCAAAGGTTGAAGGGGGCTTGGAGCAACCTGGGATAGTGGAAGTTGTCCCTGCCCATGGGAGTGGATGGGCTTTAAGGTCCCTTCCAACCCAAACCATTCCCCTCCTTCTGGATGCCTTCCAGTCTGCACATCTCCAAGATCTCAAACCTCACTTTCCCCACTGTTTATCTGGATTCTCTTTCCCCCTCTCCACTTGGGTCTAACACCTCCTTGCACATGTAAGTTAAATATGGGTTACAATCCCATATATATTTAGGGTTCTCCAAGGCAAGTGAGGTTTTATGTACCTTTTATGCTGAAGACCAACACTGCTACAAAAATCCCACCCTCTAGCTCTTTAAAGGTCACTCTGGGCTGAGCTTTGCTGATATTCATGCACTGGATGACACTGATTTGATAAACAAGCCAAGGGAAACATTTCAAAACCTTTGAGCTTTTTTTCCCATATATATAAATATAATTTCCCCCCCCTTGTTTATGTGCAAGCAGCAGAGCTTGTGGCAAGCTCTCCAAAAGCTATTTTGGGCCTGTCCTTGAGGGTGCCCTTGCCATGCCTTGCTGGTTTTGTGAAAACCCAGGTAAATTCTTCTGTCCTGAGGCATCCTTCAGTGAGTTCAGGCACAGTTCTGGGTGGGCTTTCAGAAAAACACAGAATATTTGATCTTTAAGGTCCCTTCCAGCCATTCTCTGATCCAGCGATCAACAGACACAAGCAGAAGAGCCCCAGAAGGAAATTAATGACAACAGAGACATTTTACCAAGTTGTAGATTGCCAGATTTTTTAATTTGGTAAAATCACTGAATCCTTAACAATAAATCAATCAATAAGAGTTTCACACACATTCTCCACCCCTTTTGTATGTCCCCAATCCCCACACTATGCCAGGTGGGAGCAAAACCAAGTTAAGGGATTTGGGAGGGAAAAAACCCCCACAAATTACAGGAATTTGCCAGAGAAAAGCCAACGTTTGATTCGTCTGTGACGCTGGCTCACAGATTTTATCCACTCTTGTGCTGGAAGATTTAATCTTGTTTAAAACAGCACTGAAATTCATATCGCAGGGGACAGATTTTCCAATTTAGGGATTAGTTTTGGTTAACTGAAGTCTCTGCCAGTCTCTTTTGCTGCAACTCCCCAAGCCAGACAAAGGATTATTTACTGCAGTGGCACAGGAAAGCACAGAAGCTCAGGAAGTTTATTTTATTTATTGTAAGATCTGTAGGAGATGGTATGAGGTTTAACTATACACACACTCCCATCCACCCCTCCTACAAGGACTTTCTCAATTTAGTCAAACTTCCTACATTAGAAACAGGAATTTCTCACCTATTTCATTCCAGATGATCACACATATGCTGGGAGACACCTCCCAGCATGGTACCACTTGGGAACTAAAGAAATCCTTTGACCAGGATTTCTAAAATAAGTTCCTTTAGAGGAGGTTTCCTAGAAATTGATCCTCTGCCAAAACCAACCCTTGGAGCCAGTGCAGGTTCAGCCTCTGCCCTGCTGAGGTGAGACCCCACCTGCAGAGCTGCCCCAGCCCTGGGGCCAACAGCACAAGGACCTGGAGCTGCTGGAGAGAGTCCAGAGGAGGCCCCGGAGCTGCTCCAGGGCTGGAGCCCCTCTGCTCTGGAGCCAGCCTGGGAGAGCTGGGGGTGCTCACCTGGAGAGGAGAAGGCTCCAGGGAGAGCTCAGAGCCCCTTGCAGGGCCTAAAGGGGCTCCAGGAGAGCTGGAGAGGGGCTGGGGACAAGGACACAGGGAATGGCTTCCCACTGCCAGAGGGGGCAGGGACAGATGGGATATTGGGAAGGAATTGTTCCCTGGGAGGGTGGGGAGGCCCTGGCACAGGGTGCCCAGAGAAGCTGTGGCTGCCCCTGGATCCCTGGCAGTGTCCAAGGCCAGGTTGGATGGGGCTTGGAGCGACCTGGGAGAGTGGAATGTGTCCCAGACCATGGCAGGGGATGGAATGGGGTGAGCCTCAAGGTCCCTTCCAACCCAAACCACTCTACAAATCTATAGATTTGTCTGCCAGGCCTGTTCCCTGCTGAATTACAGCTGAATTCCCTGCTGAACACAACACAGTTCTAGAGAATTCCAAAGAAGCCATACTCTTGTCCATTTGATATCTACTTGATGATTCCTTATCAGGTCTTTAAATCACTAAATTGCCCATTTTCCTCCCATAAAGCAGATCAGCACTGTATCAGGATTGAGAGTGTGATTTGGACTTAGAACAGAGAAGCAACACACAAGATTTTAAAAATCAAGACTGCCCAGGGTGAGACTGCATTGATCTGAAGTGGTGATGACTGCATTTACATGTGCCCCTCTTCCTGAGGTTTAAATATTTTAATAGGATTATTAATCATAGAATTAGAGAGGCTGGAAAAGAACTCTAAAAACATCAAGCTCAACCATACAATATAATTAATATTCTTCATATTATATATTAACAGTAATATAATTAATATTTATATAGTGATAGAATACATAACTAAATTCAATATATTTATTATTAACATTGATTTAAATTACATAATTAAGCTGCCTCTATCAGAAGTATGTCCCAAACCCTGCCTGGGGCCTGCAGGCAAAACAGAGGGTTCAACATGTGAGAGATACTAAATTCCTTATTTACTACCACATATATTCCCCAAGGTTGCTGAAATGCTGCCCCATGAGCTCAGCTGCCCCCTCACTCTTCCTTTGGACCCAGCTGGGAAGCAGGGGCAGAACAGCACTCTTGGCTCAAGGTCTGCTCCATGAAAGCCAAGAAAATCCAAGGCCAGAGCCAGCTGATTCCGTGACAGCCCACGGAGGCATGGAGAAGGATTTTGCTCCACTGAAGCTGCTGGAGTCAACCCCAGGTGACACCAGTCCTGAAATGCCATCCTGCACCTGTGCTGGCTGCTGGAGTCCTTGCAGCTCATCCCAAGCAGGATTAGCATCCCTGAGATCCACCTACGCCTCCCGGCCTTGGGATGAAACAGCAGAACCCCCTCCTAAACAAACCCACGCCTCCAGCATCCTCCCTGGCACCCAGAGAGTTTCAAAAATAACTGGAAAGAGAGAAGCCTGCTTTGAACTGGGAATGGATCTGAGGAAATGCCAGTGCTGGATGGATTAGGGCTCCATTCCCACACGGATAAGCTCACAGCAAACATTCCGTCAGTGTGGGTTAAGTTGGGTCCCCTCCAACGTGTGGATCCACAGGAGCTTTCCTGTGAAGGAACTCAAATGTCCCTCAAAGTTCATCCCAGCACAGCTCAGATGGGAACAGATGGATTTTACATTCCCTCCTGGATTCACATCCAAGTGTGAGGATTGCACCGTGCTCACGTCACACCCGCTGTGCCCAAAGCTCTCCCAGAGCAGCTGAAACCACAGCAAAGAGTCCACCTAAAGATTCCACCTTAAACACAGGGAGGAGGTTGTGGGTGCTCGGAATCAAGGAAATCCACCTCAGAGCAGATGGATCTTCCTCATTAAAAGATATTTTCTTTAAGAGACCGAGAACCAGAGAACATCAACAGCTTGGAGCAACCTGGAGTGGTGGAAGGTGTCCCTGCCCATGGCAGGGGCTGGAACAAGACAATCCCTAAAGCCTCTTCCAAGCCAAACCATTCCATGGTTCTGTGAACTTTACATGGAACCACCACTGAGACTGGGCAGAGGAAATAACCTAAAGTTGTGCAGAAGTTTAAAGCCAGATAAGTGCAGCAACTGGGGCACGCTTTTTATTTTAATAAAAAGGAAAAAAGAGGAAAAAGGGAAAAGAAGAGGGGGGAAAAAAATCTGTGGAAAAAAAAGAAAAATGGGGGAAATAGGGGGGAAAGGGGGAGGAGGAAGCTGACCCTCTTGTTTCTGGAGCTGCCAGTCATCCACCACAAAGAAGGCTCTTACTCATGCCAAAGTGCCTCTGGGAATTCATGGCTTTCAGTCCCTGTGGAGGACTCTACCCATCCTCTGTCTCCTGAGCACAGTGAACCTCCTGTTCATTCATCAAAAATAATAAGATAACGAAATAAAAATCTAACTAGAACAGGAAGAAGCTTTGTAACAATGCCTTCCTCCCCCTCCTCTCCTCCTCTTTTTTTTTTAATCAGAAAAATTCCAGTTTTGAAAAACAGAAGCATTACATAGAAAATCTAATATTTTAAAGCCATTTCTTGCTGAAGGGCATCTTGGCTTGAGGATGGAATTTCTGCTGAGAGGAAACTGGAAGGAGACTGAGCCCTCCGAAAAATCTGGCAGCACATTGGGCAGGCCATGCACAAGCAGATGGAAAAGAACAGCACGTGGATCTGACCACACAGACAAAAAAAATCCAGTTTGGGCATCTTCTTCCAGCTCCACACGGTAAATCTCCCTGCTGGAAGTTCTATGTGCAGACAACATTCAGAGATCTCCAATACAACCACACCCTCAAATTTGGAAATGCAGCAAGGCCTAAAAGGTGTTTTATCTCCCTGCAGTGCACACCATCCTTGTGTCCCTAAATATCCACCAGCCCAGGCACCTGCCCTCAGCAAATAAATGGGTTTTGTTGAGGGATCAAGGCCATGCAGTCCTGAGCAATTGCTCTCTACCTTAGGAGCAAATCCAAGAGCTGGACTCAGACTGGAGCACCACCACCATCACTCAAGAGTGTTTTCAGATCATTTTAATTCACTTCTGGATACAACAGAGTTTATTAAGGAGTCTGCACTCCACTATTTTCTGTCATTTTCAAGAATCAATTTGCTGTGGGCATTTATCAGTATTAGCTTGGAGAGGGAAGGAAGAGAGCTAACATTTATCCAGAGGATACAAAGGAAAAAACTGACGGTACAATTCCTCATTTCGGGATTACCCAATCAGACCTCGTCCAAACAAACAAAATATTATCTTCAAGCAAGTTATTAAATCATCTCTGTGGATGAAGGATGACTGTATCTCCCAACAGAACCAGAAACTGAGGATCACCAAGAACAAGTGTCAGCTGGAGCATTTTGCTAATGGGAACAACACTCCAATTCCTAAGGAGAAGTTACAAACTTTCATTACAAACTCTCAGTATGAGAATGCAGAGTCCTTAAAGCAGTGGCTTGGTCTCAATTCCCACCCTCCTCTGGCTTCTGCTCCAGGGTTTCACCACCACCTTCATGGGGAGAAAGTTCCCTTCTGTCCAACTGGATTTCCCTTGATGCAGATTGTGCCCATTGCCTCTTGCCAAGGGTCATTATGGCCGAAGTCCTCAAGGCCAGCTAAGATGGGGTTTGGAGCAACCTGGCCTAGTGGAAGGTGTCCCTGCCATGGCAGGGGGTTAGAATGGGATGATCTTCAAGGTCCCTTCCAATCCCAAAAAATTATGATTCTGTGACTTTCTCTACAGTCACTCCTTAGTTGCCGAGACAGCAAAATCCCCCATTCCCACCTCCAGCTGCACAACCCCAGCTCTCAGCCCCTTCTCCTCTGTCCCTGGCTCCTGTTCCAAACAGTTTTGTGGCCCCAATAGGTTCACTTCTGTCTGTTCTAAGCCTGCCTTGGTTATAGGGAGCCCTCAGTGCTCAGATGTGTTCCCTCAAGCGTCCCTGGAGACGAAAACCCACATCCGGCTGCGCTGTCACCGTTACAGCCCAGGATGCAATCAACCCTCGCTGCCAAAAGCACATCCAGCAGCTCAATCTCATATTGCAGAGGGGCAGAACTAATGGAAAGCACCTTGCACTCCAAGGATTTGAAGCATTTAAGTGAGCAGATCAATATACTTGAGTAGCAAATGCTGGCCTAACAGACCTTATCCACATCCGGAGCAGAACCAAGGCGCCTGGGCTGAAATCTCCTCACCTTGACAGGCTGCAGAGGGATCAGGCTTTCATCCCTCTCTTGGATTGAAGATTCAGGAACCCAAGAGAACAGGAGGAGTCTGCAGGACTCCACAGTGCATGAGGCAGCTCCCACAGGACTCTGCAACCTGCCCAAGGGCTTTGCTTTCTCTCCACCCAACAACCGCGACCACCTGGTACAGAGCCCTGCTTGAACACCTCCTCCACCTCTTGCTTTTTACTCCTCATCCTCAACTTTCTGCCTTCCCCCTGTCTTGGCTTAGCGCTTCAAATTTCATAAGGAATGGGACTTTCCCCATTTGCTACAGCCCTCTCCAGGAAGAAGATGGACTGACTGAAAGGAGAAATTTGGGAGCACAACCAATCTGAGCCAGTCTGGTCACTTCAGAAACACTGCCGAGGTTTTTTACTCCTTGGTAACACGCTGTGGTTTTGAATAAGAAGCACCTGCCAATCATTATAGAAATGGGAAGAAAAAAGGTAGAAATTGGGTCTGAAAGACAATGGGTCTGAAGTAAGGAGCAAAGAAAAGAAAACCCTGCTGCTCTGGCTGCTGAGGCTTCAGCACTTAACCAGATGCTTCCTAAAGCAAGTCACTGCACATCTCAGGCACATCTTGTCTGATTATTGCAAGGACTGGGCCAATGGTTCTCTGCACACCTTGTTAGAAAAGGCCATGAATGAGATTCCTGAGCTGTGACATGCTCCATTTACAATTCCATTTAGCAGGTCACAGAAAGTGGCGGGGAACATATTCCTGAAATACGTGTTCCTGCTGGGGCTGCTGGAGCCGAACTGCAGCTCAACAGATGCAACTAGAAGAGAGCCAAATCTCTAAAAATATCATTGTTACACTTTGTAAAACACCTCGAGCTCCCAGCCTCCAAAAACACAACCAGAAAGGGTAGGGCTGATTCCTTCCAGGCTCCAGGGCTTGCAAAGCTGGGAGCAATTGGGCAGTTTTCCTTGCCTGAATAGCAAGGAGAGGGACAAAGGGATCCAAACTGAGGGATAACCCACAGCTGCCTGCCCCTCCCTCCCCACACACTCTTCCAGAGGACCAGTTTCTCTCTAGGTGTCCATCACCCAACAGAAGGCAGCATTTCACTGCATCCCCAGCATTCATCACAAAATGCACTGGCAACCCTCGATGGCACTGAGATGGGAATTCCTGTGCTCTTCCAGACACAGAGCACAGCTGGAGCCAGGGCTCTTTCTGGCTGCTAGTGGCCCCTGGGGACTTTCTGCAGCAATAATCATGTCCTGGACCAGCTCTGCCTCCGGCAATTACGTCCTCCCTCTTTCATTCAAGGCAAAGGTAAACAAAAATCCCCGAGGGAGCCTCTGATTCATGAGGAGACAGGACAGAGTGATAGGGGATCCCCAATCTATCCCCCACAGCACGATTTACTCTATTTCCACAGCTCCTGATGATGTGTTTTTAACCTACTGGATTTTGCCCAGCCAACACAACCAGTGCTTCCGGACAAGCTCATGGAATGATCCAAGTATTTGGAATAGCAGGAGTAGCACCTATTCCTGATGCTAACAATGGACCATAAACTCCTTTTTTACCAAACACTTTGCATATTCAGAGGCCAAGGGGAGACAGATTTTTTTTTTCCCCAGCCTAAATAGGTCCAGAATTTTCAGTCGTTACTGATTAGGCTCATCTAGGGAAGAAAAAAAAAAATACAGCCCATGGTTCTTGCAGAGACCAACTGGCTGAGGTCCAAGGCTTGCCTGAAGTGGGACACCTTGCTGGGCACAGCATCCCTGCTGAGCTCTCATCAGCATCAAGCAGCAGGAGGATTTCATCCTCGGTGCCTCCTGAGGGTGTTATTCCTGCCAACTCATCCCAGCCTCCTGACAGTCCTTTGCAAAGGCACATGATGTTGTCGACTTGCATTCAGCTGATGGTTCACTTTAATTAAAGCACCAGCATCCTGGGGCAAGGGGGTTAGGATTAAAAACTGCTTTAATAAAAGCAGGCTCAATTTAAAAAAAGGACTATATAAGCTACCTAAGAATACAGCCAATGAAGGCTGTTAAATGGAATGGCCTCATGAAATCTTAGAAAAAATGATTATCAGCAGGAGGAACATTTTATGCATATCCTGGGGGTTTTGGAAGATGTTTCCTTAACGGTCAGCTTCTGGCTCCAGGTGGAAATAGGACATTTGGGCCCTACACCAGGCCTAGAACAGATGGCAGTCTCTTAGAAGGCTCAACAAAGCTGTGACCCAACTACCCTGCCCCTCAGTGGATCACTCAGTGCCAGGGGAAACAGCTCCACATTCACCTTTGCTGACCCTGTTTCTGTCCTGGCCCCAAATGGCTTTTGCCGTTTGTCCAGCTCAGGTTCAAGATGTGCCCCCAGCTCTCTCCTGGTAGATGTTTATGAGTTTAGTAAGCACAGCTTTATATGGGAAGAGCAGTAAATGAGAGAAATACTGAATATTTATCCCCATTTTAAAAGAATTACTGTATTTCAGAAGCATTTACAGGAATTCTGTTGTAAAATGCTCTGTAAAATATCCTAAATAAGCTGACATAGATGTCAAATAGATCCAAGGGCAAATGACTGGACTGGGAGAAGAAACAGACAGTGAGTTTATTCCTTGGACAATTTTTCCCTTGCCTCTTACCCTTGGCAGCAAATGTCTGTAAGACAAGTTCTAAAAATACTATTTTATCATGATGCT
Organism: Falcunculus frontatus; assembly: GCA_013398115.1. Classification (NCBI taxonomy): domain Eukaryota; kingdom Metazoa; phylum Chordata; class Aves; order Passeriformes; genus Falcunculus; species Falcunculus frontatus. Next base: position 249,543 of record VZRV01007622.1, read on the forward strand.
TGGCACAAAATAAACAAAAACAAACCAAGGATTGCTGTGCTGGTTGAAAGGGCAAGAGCATCACAAGCCAGTGCTGGAAGACAAAGTCCTGACAGGATAAGAGGCAGTGGGTGCCATTCTTGGCATCAATATCCACTTTCCCTGGATTACACCCCAGATTAGACCCAGTCTGGGTCTAAGAAAACCTTGCTTTGTACGACCAACAAATACCAGCCTGTGGTACCTCCACAGCAGGTGACATCTGCCCTCCCCAAAGCCCCCCTTGTGTCACAGGGGTCACTTTGGTGTGGCTGCAGAATGCCCACACCAACACAGACAGAAGGACAAAGCTAAACCAGGAGCATCAACACCAAAAAGCAAACCAGAACACTTCCCCACATGGAAACCCACACAGGTTCTTTCTTCTCTCTCCATTGGTGGCACAAGCGACAAGGCAACGACATCTTAAAAAAGCATTTGCAAGGGTTGATCATCCAGCAATTCTGCCTGAAGGGTCAGCTGGTCTCCAGCTGAGGACAGCAGCAAGGAAAATGCTAAAGCAGTAGGTGTCTAAATGCTTGTGTTATTCAGAAACCACTGGAAGGCACAAAAACGAGGACTAAAATAAGCAAAATTTATAGTCTAATAAAAGCTGCTGCAAAGAAATGAAAGGTCTGACTTACACAAAGTCCCCTTCCCACTTCCCAGCAGCTCTGACACATCACTGTTGTTGCAAGTGGGCATTTTCTGTGATTATTTATAAGTTCTGGCATGGCAAAGTTGAATTATGTAACAACAACTCTGCCGTGCGTGTCTAGACAGAAGCCAGGAGGTTCCCCTGCAGCTATTTCCTCTCAGTACCCATCACCATGGCTGAAAGGCAAGCAGCCAACTTGCAGACAAGAGAAACAAGTTGTTACCACCCTGTTTTGAGCAGGAGCAAGAGCCTCAATGCTGTGTTGAAAACCTGAAATGCCTCAGTGCATGTGCTGAAAAAGGCCCTGCAACTGCCTCATCTCCTGCTGCTTTCCAGGGCCAGGGCAGCACCTGAATGGTGCCAAGCCCAGGAGAGGAGCTGTGCCCAATTAAATCTGTTTTATTTCTCTTCACCTGAAGTTGGAGCATCTGCAGCAAAGCACAAAGACTGGCTTTGAGCAAGAGACATGGCCAGGGAGATGAGGAGTGCCCAGGGGAGGGACATTCCTGAGTCACCCTTCTGGAACGAGAGCAAATTTAACATTTCATAGAACCATGGAATGGGTTGGGTTGGGACATACCATGGGCAGGGACACCTTCCACTATCCCAGGTCGCTCCAAGCCCCATCCAGCCTGGCCTTGGACACTGCCAGGGATCCAGGGGCAGCCACAGCTGCTCTGGGCACCCTGTGCCAGGGCCTCCCCACCCTCACAGGGAACAATTCCTTCCCAATATCCCATCCGTCCCTGCCCTCTGGCAGTGGGAAGCCATTCCCTGTGTCCCTCCATCCCTTGTCCCCAGTCCCTCTCCAGCTCTCCTGGAGCCCCTTGAGGCCCTGCAAGGGGCTCTGAGCTCTCCCTGGAGCCTTCTCCTCTCCAGGTGAGCACCCCCAGCTCTCCCAGGCTGGCTCCAGAGCAGAGGGGCTCCAGCCCTGGAGCAGCTCCATGACCTCCTCTGGACTCTCTCCAGCAGCTCCAGGTCCTTGTGCTGTTGGCCCCAGGGCTGGGGCCGCTCCGCCGGTGGGGTCTCACCTGAGTAAGGCAGAATCCCCCCTGTCCTGCTGCCCACAGTGTGGGATGAGCCCAGGAATCTCTGCTGGGATGCCCAGTGAGTGCCCTTGGAAGCAAAGCAGCACCTTGGATGGCTGCTCTTTGGAAATGAAACTCAGTTCATTTCCTCGCCAGAAAATCACTTGCAATTCCAGAAAAGGCATTTTAATCTGGCTCCTGTTCTCAACTGTGTGGAAATGGGAATAATTATCCCTCTCATCAAGAGCTGCACATTGATTAAAGCGCCTCCAATGGAAGGCGGTACAGAAATAGCAAATCTGCCAAACTGCTGTTCCCGCACCTTGCTGCACTCCAGAGTTTGTCAAACACCATCACAGCAGCCTGACTTTCCACTCCCCTTTCAGAGGACAACCTGGAGAGGGCAATTTCAGCAACTTCAAAAAACCTCACACTGAAAATAACCCAGAGCTCAAGATTTTTCCTACTCCATCACTCACCGATCATAAAACATGCCAGGAAAAAAGTGCTAATCCTGCAGCTCTCCCACGTGACTTGGACAATTTGGATGAGCAAACTGCTCTCAGACCATCCCTTTGCACAACCCAACGTGGAAAAGCAAGTTGGAGATAAAGCCCCTGTGGTGGCCAGGAGATGGATGGACCAGACATATCCCAGCTCAGGGAAGGATGCAGGAAAAGAATTCCCAAAGCACCACGGGTTTGCAGCCTGGAATTTTACAGGCCAGGGCAAATGTGGCTTTTGGCTTCACATCCAGGACAGATGCTAATAAAAAGTATTTCCAAGCACAGGAATAGCTCATGACACGGGCACTGCCCAGAGTGCCAACAGTGCCATCTCAAAGGAAACCTTTATCCCAACCACACAACCTCTCTCCTGCTTATGGAAGAGAATACAGCCCAAAATGAGGCACAGCCTGTGTCATACCAAGGTGTCACACCTGCATTCAGTGACCCTGCTCCACCTTTCTCATGAAGCAAAGCAGCTCTTCAATCTACTGCTTGGAAGGGAACCTTGGCAGACATCAAAATGCTCTAAGGGCTGCTGACCACACTCAGAACCAATTTCTGCTCTTCCTACTCTTGTTCACATCACAACAAACATCTTGGACCTGAAGGAATGTGAGAGAAATGCATAGTTAAAGAAAAAAACCCCTGAATTTTACAATAATTTCATTTTTCCCTCCCCTGCAAAGAAAGCTTTCCAGCCCATTTCTCTCCTTCTTCCTGCAAGAGCAAAACTGCTTGTGCAGCAAAACCCACGGCAGCGAAGTCATCTGCAGAGTCACTGCAAAGTCATCTGTCAGCTCTGTGAGCTTTGTCATCACAATCCCTGAGCAGAGATTTGTACCCTTGAGAAAGGGAACTTTGGGGAGGAATGGCCTTGAACTTGTTCTGCCTTTGGCTGGGCTGGGTTTCTTCAGTGCATCTCAGAGCATCAAAGCAACTTCAGTGAGAAGCAGCTGGTGAGAAAAATTCCTCATTTTTCAATCAACAGCTTAAAGCAGCCATGGTTCTTAATTAGGACTAATTATATCAAGGCACATTTGGTATAAGACACCTGTTTGTTTTTCAGAATGAAAATACAGCCAGCGTTGCCTCCACAAAGCACAGGAAAAGTGAAACCTGATTTACAAACCCTCTTGAGGGTGTCGGCTGTCTGCCTGCAGGACACCCACCCCAAAAAATCCAATCCTTTGTCACAGGAAATATCTGAATTATCCACAGCTCCCATTTCAGTGGGACTGATGGAATTCCTAAATATAGCACGTGCTAAGCCATATTTCCGATTTTTTTATAGCCTCTTCAGCAGTCTGGTTATTATTGCTCCAGATCTGCTGAGAGAATATCAGGAGTATTTCACAGAGATCCATAAGGACTCTCTGTTCCTTCCTCTCCAAAGGCAAGCCAGGAAGCTCAGGGGTAGGAGCTGCATCTGCTGTTTCAGCCCACAAGGAACCTCACCTTGGATTTACTCCAGCACCAAACAGGCTGAAGCTTTCAGAAGAACCAGAAAAAAAAGGAAAAGCAACAGCTCTGATGCCAAGCGGGAGCAGACTCCCTGAGGGATGTGATCTTTTACATTTTCTTGCTGCATTTAATACCCAAACCTGGCTGATTTTTCCCTTACCTGTGTCACCACTGGGGGCATTTTCCAAAGCATCTCCTGGCTGTGGCCAGCAGCTCTGGGAGCAACACAAAGGATGGAGAGGACGAAAACAGGGAGGTCTGACATGAAAAACATTTTTTTTCCCCCACCACACAAATCTCTGATGAGCAAAGCTTTCCTACTGCTTGTTCATCCATCAAAGAAACAACAGCAGAACTGATTTTTTCCAGCCTAGGCCCATCCCTCCAAAAAGTCCTGCCTAAAGCAATGACTGCACAATGCCAGAGTGAAAAAAACCCCTAAAAAACAATAAAAGTAGTGTCAATAAATCTCCTGGCAGCAGCCTGGAAGCAGGCTGTGACCACAACCCAACCTGATTTACAGCTGAGCTCGCAGGAGGCAAGAGACAGGAAAAAGGTGGAATATGCCCCCCTCCAACCTCAAATTAGGAAGCCACAGGGAGAACTGCACATGGATGTTGGTATTCCCAGCAGGAGAACTGTTGCCAGAGGCAGGCACAAACCCATCCAGTTTGGCCAAGTCTCCAATAGAACAGATCTGGACCATTTACAGGGGAAGATCGAGCTTGAGGTCACTTACATGATCCATAAAAAAATCACACTTTGGAGCATGTCCAGGGAAGGGAACGGGGTTGGGAAGGGTTTGGAGCCTCAGGAGCAGCTGAGGGAGCTGGGAAAGGGGCTCAGCCTGGAGAAGAGGAGCCTCAGGGGGGACCTTTAGGCTCTCTGATGGTTTTGTCTGGAGAATCTTGTCCAGAAGTTTGGGTTCTGCCCATTAACAGCCTGATGCTTTCTCCTCACACACCAGTTGCATTAGAAGGTCTCCAGCAGAAAATCTGAACTTCAGAGGTACTGGAAGATTTATTTCTGTGGCCAAGTCTTTTTCTTCTTGATGTGCTCCATGCTGAGTGCAAAACTGAGTTATTAACATGCAGTGCTCCCAGCTCTCACAGCTGATGCATGTGGGAAACCACCAGACAGACGTGGCAGCTGCCTGAGGTCGTGCAGGAATAGAAAATAAATGTGACAGAATCAAACAGTAGCTCAGAGAAGGCTGAACTCTGTTTTCTGCTGGCAAGTATTTTAAAAAAGCAAGTAAACCTTGTCGAAAGTACCTTGTCAAAACTATGGCCTGTGGCACACAAAAAAGGCTTCTAAAAACAACCAAGCAACCAACCCAAAACAAACAAAAAAAATATAAATAAACAAACCAACCAACCAGAAACCTAAAAACCCCACAAACCAAAACTCAGCAAACACCAGTTACAGACTCAGAATCAGCAGGGTGCACAAAGAGAATCACAGAATGGTTTGGGTTGGAAAATCCAGCTCCAAACCCCAGCCATGGGGCAGAGGTGTTGGAAAACAATTCATATCACCACTGGACAGCTCAATTCCCCCATCAAGAGCAACCAAACAAGCTATTCCTGGGCTGCAGCCATGGATTCAGGACACAGCAGCACCCTGGGAACCAACCAGGTGGTGCCAAATGGGATACACCAGCCCATAAAAGCAATTGTACCTTAGATGCTATTGAGCTTAATAAACTGCTCCTAAATTATTAGCTCTGGCCTGATGTAGTATCCCTGGCCTGCCTTGAGCAACAACCTATAGGTTTATTGGATTATAAATTAAGAGTCACCAACTGGAGCAGGGTACAAATTAAAGATCTGCTTTGGAAGCAGAATTACCATAATGCCATAAACAGTGACACACTGCACCTCCCTTCTTTTATTCTTCATTACACTGAGGCTGTGCTTCACTTTTACAACAAGAATCCTGCAGCTTGTGAATCTCCCTCCAACAGCATCGTGTTTAACCAAATTATCTTTCTCTGCTGCCTGAGAACACCGGGAGCAGCACCCCCAGGTCTGGCAGCTCTCTGGCCACTCATCCCCAATCCCAGAGCACTGTGGTGACCCAAGGGCACTGGACTTGTTGAACCTCATCCCACTGGCCTTAGACCCATGGGTGCAGCCTGTCCAGATCCTTCTACAGAGAATTCCTGCCCTCACCATTCCCACCCAACCTGGGGCTGTGAACTGAGGGTGCCCTCAGTGCCCTCCTCCAGACCATGGGTACGGATATTAACCAGGACTGGCTCCAATCTGAGCCCTGGAGGGCACCTCTGCTCTCTGGGCCCAGCTGGTTTTTTACCCACCAAACAAGCCACGAGCAGCCAAGTTTCTCCTGGGAAGTGCTGTGGGAAGCTTTAGTGAAGCCCAGATGGGAAAATCTCCAGTCATCCTGTGGAGCTGACACAGCTTCCTTTGTCCCCTGAGGACACAGCAGAGTTTGGACACGTGGCAGACACTGGGCAGAGATTTGGGGCTTGTTTACTCCCTAACTCAGCCAAGCCCTGCCAGGAATTCAGTTGATCCAATCTCCACCACCATGGGTACCTGCTCTTCCAGCCCAGTTTTGAACTCTTCAATGGTTTTTTTTTAGTGTAACATATTCAAAGAAAACTCCTCAGCCTTTCCCAAAGGTGAACCATCATCAGATGCTCCAGAGGCAATGTCACAGGGAGGCCACAGGAATCAACAGATCTGTATCAAGGTTCAAGGAGCAGCCAATAACTAACAAGAGCATCTTGGAAACAACTGAACATCCCTGGACACAGAGTGAGGCCAGGGAGAACCAACCTGCCCGTAAAACACTGGGATTTTCCCTAAAAATCATTACCACAAAGCTTTTCCAGAGGAATCATTACGATCAACAACTTCACACAACATCTAAGCATCCATATTTTATTTTTGCCCCTATCCTGCAGTTCAGGAACAGGGAAACAAGGTTAAATCTGGAATTTTTCAGGGGTTCACAGCCATCTCGCTGCCTGTAAAAGATACAATACTCTTTGTGAGCCCTCAAAACAATTACAAATATTTCCTGCTCAGGTTGAGGCCACTACAGGGTCCTGCACTTGTTACAGTCAAAAGCAATTGCATCAGGATAACCCAACCCATTCCATTTTCCCCACCAGCCTTCTCATTGTCCCTACAGGAAAAGCAGCATTTCCAGGAAGAGACTGATCTGGATAAATTGGTTTTCAGTACTCACAAAGCCTCAGTGAAGAGACAAACAGTGACCCTGAGTCTGTCTTTCATGCTCAGAGGCCACAAAAACCAAAGCCTCTATTCACAGACAGCAAATCAATCCTGACACCCTCTCCAGACCTCTGAGAAAATTAAAATCATTTTTAAACCCCAGCAAACCCTGACATCTGGAATTTGACTGCAGCAGGACCCCGAGGAGGATAAATAGCTGCAATTTTGCAGGCAGCAGTGACAGCACACAGCTACAGAGGGCTCCTTTCCTTCCACTGGAAATAATTAAATTCATATTTAAATCACCCTCCTCCCACACCAAATTACATGAAAGCAAATCCACAGTAGAAAGTTCTAACAAACAAAAAGCAGCAGCCAAGCACACCAGGAGCACGTGATTTATTTCCCAAGCTTTCCTCACCAGTGTCAGTGTCCCTACATAGTAAACATGACTTAATAACGGAGCTAAAGTCCTCCTTAAGCAAAATTTCGGGAAGCCAAGGAAAACAAACCCTAATCCTATTTCAAGCCAGCGCTGTGATGACAGACAAAAGTGTTTAAACAAAGCTCAAGATGTCCATACATGAATTATTAAGCTCAAAGCCTCTTTTCCACCAATGCAAAAAGCTTTTCATCCCAAACCCACAAGCAAGGCAAGAGTCCAAAAATTGGGCAGTGCATGAATGGAATGATTTTTCCCCAAAGTATGTCCACATATTTGTTATTTCTCCCCTTACTAATTCCTTCCTGGTCATTTTTTGAGGTGTTTGTAGAAGGTGGAGCCTGCCAAGATCAAGACTTCCATTAAAAAGGCACCATAACTCAGAAAATATCAATATTCCACCTAGGAAATGACCTTCCAGAGGTAATTGGGTGGCATTTAATGCATCTCCTGATTCTGAAGGCATCCTCAAGCTTTAACTTGCTCCAAGGAGGACAAAACGTGTCCAGAAGAAACAACGATGTCTGAAATTTTAATTTTCTGTTCTCCATCAGGAGTTCCCACCCAATTTTAACACCCAGCAGCTTCTGAGCAAGTCAGTCCTGAAAAAGTAAAATAGAAAAACAGGAACAGCAGAAAGAACACTCTCTGCCTGTTTCTCAGAAGCACCATGAAAGTCACCCAGATCTTTTCTTTATAGATCTCAAAGCAGAGCAAAATAAAATCTCCTTCTTAGTCTGGTGTTGTCTTTAAATCAGCATCATCAGGAACAAGAAGACAAGAACTCCTTGTCCTCAGCCAGCTCTGGTGTAAATGAGATATCTGAGTTAAAAGGGGTTGCCTTTGAGCAGTCTGGTGTTACTGCAGCTCTCAGGAAAGAGATTTTGGGTATTTCTCTCCTTTCAAGCAAATAAAAAAAAAAAAAAAGGAGATCACAGAATGAGGAAGAAAACCAGAATAGGTTGAAAAGGGAGGAAAAGAGGTGTGCACCAATTAAATAAAAACCACAAAGCGACATGAATCATTGTACTGCCAAGAAATGGGGGAAAAGAGGAAGAAAAAAGTTCACTCCGGGCAAGATTGGCTGTTGAACAAGCCCATGCTGGTGGAAGAAATGCAGAAGTGGAGAAACTGGAGAGTTTCTTTTCCTCCTGTTGCTTTTTCTGACCTCAAACACCCTGGAGGCCTCAAAGGCACTGTCCCCTCACCCATGGCCATCCCCACAGAGCATTTCAGCACCAGGCCTGGGAGAACTTTCTCCCAGACCACATCCAGCCCCCCAGCTTCACTGCAAGCTTCTGAAGAAGGCAAGCCCAGAAGTTGCTCTAAAAAGTTGCCATCTCTGAAAAACCTTTCAATCAGTGGTGAAATGATAATGGAGGCTTTAGAGCCATTTCAGCTTTTTACGTCTCTAATAGCTTTAAACATTGGTTGCAAGTGTTGAAAATCTCAAATTTAATTTGTTTTCAAGCCACAGAGGCACTGGACTAATAAGAAGCTGAGTGCTGGCTTCTCATAAAGCTGTTTTAGTGCTCATAAACCACTTAATGTGCCAGCACCAGCAGATGCTTCCCAGATTCTCCCCGAGGTGTGATTTCCAGGCTGGCGCTGGGATCCATTTACAGAGCACAGGTAAGAGCAGCATCTTAGGGGTAAGATGACAATTCCCATTTGGAGGTAAGTCAGAAAGGAGGAGAGGAAGACAATTCTTCATCTCCAAAGCTGTCCTGCAGTGCCTTACAAGCCCTCAAGAATTAGAAGGGGTGAAAGACTTGAGAATAAAACATATCCAAGAGCATCTCAAGCGCAGCAGAGAAATGAACCCAAAAAGGGCCCAGAAAAGCAACCAGAATTTCCCTGCAGCCTCCACCAGGAGCTGCTGCAAACCCCACCCCTGCAGTGACAGACTGCCCCATCCATCAGGTTTGATGTGCTCGCCCAGCATCACTCTGAAGGGAGTGACAGAAGCATTTCTAAGACAGCACCTGACTCGAGGTGAGCCCATCCATCACTGCTGGCAGCCTCAGAGCCCAATGCATTCCCCTGGGATGCCACCGGGGCCAGCTCCCATGAAATGACAGGCTGGAGAACAAGTGCTAATTGATAAGGAAAACAATTTGGGAGCACAGGCACTGTATGAACTCATGAATCACACCCAGACAGAGAGGGCAAAGAACTGCTCAACTTTAACCCTGCTGCAAAATATAATTGTTTAGCAGCAGTTGTCGGTTGATTTAATACCTTAAAACATCCTGACAGCTCTCTGAGGCCTGGGTCACTTCTCCATTGCTTTTCCCCAGCTGCAGCTGCTTTAATGCTCTCACACAGATCTGCTTTGAAGGAACACATTCAGCCCAAGAAAGCTTTGTTTTCCAGAGCAGAAAAAAAGCGTTTTCCTGAATTTTGCAAGATTTTCTAGAAAAAGGAGTGAGAATCATGGAATCATACAATAGTTTGAGTTGCAGAGGAACTTTTAAAGCTCATCCAGTCCAACCTCCTCAGCAATGAGCAGGGACACCTTCCACTATTCCCAGGTGGCTCCAAACCCCATCCAACCTGGCCTTAGACACTGCCAGGGATCCAGGGGCAGCCACAGCTTCTCTGGGCACCCTGTGCCAGGGCCTCCCCACCCTCACAAGGAACAATTCCTTCCCAGTATCCCATCTGTCCCTGCCCTATGGCAGTGGGAAGCCATTCCCTGTGTCCTGTCCCTCCATCCCTTGTCCCAAGCCCCTCTCTCCAGCCCTTCTGGAGCTCCTTTAGGCACTGGAAGGGGACTGAAAGTGTCAAATTCCACTTCATTCACATGAAGAAGAAAGACTGACACGTTTAAAGCCAAATATTGGTGAGGTGAGGGCCAGATCCCAAGCCTGTGTTTAATCCATCTCATCATATCCATCATTCAGGGCTTTTAGTACAATAAAAAAACCAAAAAGCCCAGAGGAATACCAGATATTACAAAAAGCAGCACACAATGGCAAATCCCAAACCCACCCAGAAAACTGAATAAGGAACTTGGGTTGAAAGGAACCACCAAATGCAAACATTTGGGTTTACATCACCCAAGAAGTGGTGACAGTTCAGTGTGTGGGTTGTTGAATTAAGAGCATTATCCTACACCCAAATCAGAGCTCGGGGGGTTGAAATCACAACAAACCCATTGCATCAGCTCTGCCCACGTTCCAGAAGCGGGGAGAGGAAAGGCAAAGCACTCTGACTGCCTGAATTATGACGCTCTCAAGAGGCATCCAGGCTGGCATGTCACACTGCTGAATTACAGCCCCTGGTACAGAATCCCAAGGGAAATACCCCTCATTAGTTCCTCTGACCCCACTGAAGCAGCTCTGTTCCAGCTGGAAATGAGATCGAGTGCCCTGACTGCACATTCCCCACTTCTGCAAAGATGGACAACAGAGCCAGGGCCAGAAAACAGCTCCCAGTTCCTTCTTCTGCCAGTTCCCCCCAGTTCAGGTCAGTTTGGGCTGCTCTGGCAGCAGGTCTGAGATTGAAACAGGAAAGGAGGTGAGGGGGGAAACGAGAGCAAGGAAAAAATATAAAGAAAAAAACACCAAACAACCAAACACCTTGAGATTAGCATTTCATAGAACCACAGAAGGGATTGGGATGGAAGAGACCCTGCTAGGGGTCACCACTGAGGAATTCTGAATCCCTGGGATCATCCTTCTCCCTGACACCTGAGGCTTCCTGATGGCACTGACTGCTGCCAGTTGGTTTGGAGGTGAGGTGTGTGGCACTGGGGCTGATGCCACCAGGAATCCCAGCTAACCTGGAGGTTTTACAGAGGTCTTCTCTGCAGCTTTAGCTGCTTTGCCTTTGAATCCAGGCTCTGGATAATATTCCGAGTGGCCCCTGAGCAGGGCTGACCTTTTTATAGGTGGTTGATTGGCTCCTATAGTAGTCACTTACAGAATTTCTAATCCTAATTTCTAATCTGGGCACCCTGTGCCAGGGCCTCCCCACCCTCCCAGGGAACAATTCCTTGCCAGTATCCCACCCAACCCTGCCATCTGGCAGTGGGAAGCCATTCCCTGTGGCCTGGCACTCCAGGCCCTTGTCCAAAGTCCCTCTCCAGCTCTCTTGAAGCCTCTTTAAATATTGCTTTGTAATTAAGAAGTGTTGCAAATCTGAAACTTGTGAGAGCAAATACCACACTCAAATCAATCTATTCATTAGTTTTTCCCATTGCAGACAATTAAAACCCTTAAGCATTACAAGAGGCTCACTCCAGTTGCAATAATTATTTAAAAGACAACTCTGAACAGAACTTGTCTTCAATCCCAAAGAAATTAATATTCCAGCCATTCCTTTGTTCAGCCCTGTGGGCTCACCCCAGTGAAACTGGTGCTAAGACGCCAAAATAAAAGCAGAGGTTACTTTAAATTTTTTTGGCTGCCATTTCAGGCCAGGCTGAGCAGAAGGATTATTTTTATTTGATTTTCTCAGTTTCCTTGTATACAATGTACCAAGCCACCTCCCATTTGGTTTAATATATTTGCAGAGGGCAGACTGGCCCCATCCCTAAATCCTCCCATCACAGGACCAATAATAAAGTTTGAAGCAGTGGCAACCCCAGTTTTCAACAGCTGCTGGTGAAAATTAACTGTAGCTTCACTTTTCTTTCAAATGAAATCCCACATTCCACAATCATAAGCTGCCCAACTCAAAGAAAGCAGGAAAAGCAATTTTTAAACTTATCCTGAAATAAGAATAATATAAAGTTCCAACTTATACAATTGAATATATAAAATTCTTCCCAGATCTTTGCTTGAGGGCTCCTACATATGCAAAAAACCCCAAACATTTCACAGATTTATACATATTATGGAAACAGTGTCAGGCTCCTGGTGAGGAACCAGTGCCAGAGGTGATGGAAGTAAACCCAGAAAGAACATTCAGTGAAATACAGAGCAGGGAGATGCTCACAGGGAAGGAAAATGGGAAGGAAAAAATAATCACAATATCCCAGGTTGGCTGGAAGCTTTAAAGAGACTTAAAGTTGTGTTTCAGACTCAGCAACAGAGATTAAACAGAAGAGGAATAACTTGGTGACTTTTGAAGGAATTTTTGCTCTCAGAGGAGCCACATTCCCCAGCTCACCTGTCTGGTGGAGGAAAAATGGTGCCCTGGGCTGCTTTTCATGCCAAGCCTTACAAAGATGACCCAGGCTGGCAGACACTGCTCATGTCTCCCCTAAATGTGTTTCTGCTATCAGGGAAATATTCAGCTACCAGACCCAAAATCTCAACCACATGGGGCAAGTTCATCACAAAATAAACAAAAAACAAGCAAAAAAAAAAAAAATCTTTAAGCAACAACAGCAGAAATCCAGCAAAAATACAGCCAAAAGGTGATGATCCTGAATTAGTTTCTACTCCCAAGCAGGTAAGCTCTGCCTGAGTCCTACAAAAGGCTCAGAGCAGCTGAACAATATCCTAAATGAAAAAGTATGTGAAAGTACAATATATGGAAGGAGGTCCCTGGGACCATCTCCAATTCTCCATTTCTCAGAGGGAATGTGCTCAGGAATAACTGCAATGCCTTTTTATTTCTCTAAGAAGTCTGTGTGTCCACCCAAAGCGATCTCACTAGAAAACATCTTTTTTTCCAATTAAGATATTTGTCAAATTTTATCTATTAAACTGGAAAGGTTTCTCCACTCACTCTTCAGGTGAGCTGATGGACATCAGATAATTAAAATCAAGAAGAACAGACAAATATTGGATCAGATTGGATTCAGCCACTGGACTGTTTTATTTCCTTGCCCTTCATCCTCCCTTCTTCTTCCCCAGGCTGTATCTTGAGATTTTCCAGTTTTCTTTCACAGAACCCCAGAATGGTTTGAGTTGGAAGGGACCTTCAGGATCATCCAATCCCCACCCCTGCCCTGGCCAGGGACACCTTCCACTGGCCCAGGCTGCTCCAAGCCCCATCCAACCTAGCCTTGGACACTGCCAGGGATCCAGGGGCAGCCACAGCTTCTCTGGGCACCCTGTGCCAGGGCCTCCCCACCCTCACAGGGAACAATTCCTTCCCAATATCCCATCTTTATTCCACCCTTGCTTGCCACAAGGCAGGAGGGGGCAGAAAGGAGCCCAGAGCACAGCAGGCTGATCTCCTGCTCCTCCCCAGCCCCATCACTGTGCCCAGGCACAGACAGGATGTGGGGCAGGACGACCTCGAGTCTGACCCAGCTGGAAAATCCTGAGTGTGCTCACATTCTGCTCCACAAAACGCTGCCCCATCAAAACACAGACTGATTCATCCCACAGGATGGTCCAGAGGGCAGAGACACATCTGGTAACAAAAGCCACTGAATGGGCTAATGTGCCAAAGGCTTTCTGCCCCAGCTTTGGTGGCAACCCAGTGACCTGAAGGCCTAGAACAAAAAAAGAATTAGAGCAAGGAAAAACTGAAGTGCCTCTCTTTCAAGGGGAAAATTGATAAAATCAGGGTCTTCCCCAGCCTCCACAGGCACAGCTGACATGAACAGAGACTGTCTGAAACACTGGACATGTCACATTTACCAGCAGGAGGTTGGGGCTTGGCTTCCCAGAAACAAGGGTGCACTTGTTCCTGTCTCTGCCAGACAAGGGGATGCTTTGTGCAAGTCACTGAAATCATGTATTTCTCTAATACTTGACACATGGAAGGGATTCACCTATTCTTCCCTATGAGAGATTTTAATGGGTTCAGTGCACTGCCAGAGGGAAACCAAATGAAGCCACAAGGCCCAGCAGCAGCTGGGTGTCCAAAGCCAGCATCCATCTGGAGAGGAGGCAGAAGCTTGGCTTATTTAATTCATTACTATTTTTTAAATCTCAGGGGTGAAGTGTTGGGGGAAGAAAATAAACAATCAGCCATCATGGGAGTCATTTGAGTGCTGGAGTTGGCTCATCACACAAGAACTTGGATATTTCAAGCCCAGCACATGACAGACACTGGTCCATCATAGGTTCCACTTTGCCTTGTGCTCTTTATCCCTCACTTCTGGCTGAGCAATCAGGAATCCCTGATGGCTGCAGACAACAGCAGCACAACAGTTCGGTCAGACTTGATCTCATACAGCTACTAAATCCTGCAAACACACACACAATAATTCTGCATCAACCTCAAGGAACAAAAGCAGTGAAATGAGAGATCCTTTCCAGATACTGCTCAGCTAAAAGCTACACACACCCCCACTTCTGATACAACTTGAGGCTCTTGAGCCTTTTGGGGAAGGAAAGCACCCAGACAAGGAGGCACAGTCACAGAGAGCTGGCTTGCTCAGGATGTGAGGTGGTTTGAGCGGTGACAAAGCAGGCGTGGTAAGCAAAGCCTCCAGTGAGGCACCACAGACGAGTTCTGAATTACAGGAACCAGGTTTGTTTTTCCAGAAAGGCCACAAAAAGTCACGTCAAAAAACGTCAAACGTGAAGGGACAGCAGTGAGCAAGAATGAAAGAGCTTTGTGGTGAAAGGAGCAGTCTGGGGGAGCGGAAGAGCCGACACATCACCAACCCCAAAAATGTCCACCTCTCCCCCTAGCCATCATTAGATGGGATATGGGGAAGAAATTCCTCCCTGGGAGGGTGGAGAGGCCCTGGCACAGGGTGCCCAGAGGAGCTGTGGCTGCCCCTGGATCCCTGGAAGTGTCCAAGGCCTGGCTGGATGGGGCTTGGAACAGCCTGGGATAGTGGAAGGTTGGAATTACATCATCTTTAAGGTCTCTTCCCACCCAAACCATTCTATGATTACAAGCAAGGGAAGGGTTGGTTCCTAAAAGGGATGAGGAGCTGGGTCTCTCCCCTCTCCCTCTGCTAATCATCCAGCTGACTTCATCCCAGTGAAATGGTTGAGTTTTCAATCACTTCGGGAATTTTAGCCCAGCAAGGACACTTTTGCATAAGAGGATGGAGGTTGAAGGTACCAGACTCCTGCTGTTCACATCCCCCTCAGATCAAGAGCTGTCACAGCCTGGTCCCAGACACCCAGCTGATGGCAGGGAGGTAAGAGATGCTCTCCTGGGACTGAGGGCTATTTTGGCACATGCAGCATGACTGGAACAACCACCCAAACTTTACTTGTTGGTCACTGGCACTGCTTTTTGTCACCCAAAAGTCAACCTTGACTTTACAACCGGCTTCAGGAGAGCTCACAAGGAAGTTGATTCAGTTTCTAAGGATCACAGGCTGCAAGTGCAGACTCAAACAAAGCCTCAGTTGTTTCATTTTTTGTGACGTCGTTCTCCCTGGAAAAGGGCCTCATTTGACTTCACTGAAGTCAATTGACTCTCAAGTGTTTGCTGACATCATCTGCAAATAAGTATCTGCCAAATAAAGGCTCAGAACTGCACATCAAGTGGAAATGATGGGCCCAGACCAGTTCATCAGCTTCTCTCTCTAACACCTCACTGCAGACATGGCACAAAAGCAAAGAAAATTAGAATAATTTTCAAGGTTGAGATGAGTACAAAGAGTAACAACCAAAAAACAATTAAAACCTCCAGCCATGGACAAGCACATTTCCAGCTGCTGTTATACCCTTGAAACCCCACTGTGGAGCTTGGCCACAGTTCTTCTGGAAACAACCTGGAGAAAAAGCTTGAATCTGCAACCAAACACCCCTAAATCCAAGTTCCTTTTTCCAGAGGGACTCATGAGACAGTAAATACAGATAAAAATCACAGATCAGCTTCACAGCCAACAGAGTCGAGTCATTCTGTTTTTCAGCTTTGCTAATCAATTTTGTTCATAAGACATGTCAGTGTCAGCAGCACAGAGGTTCCCAATTCCTAAAACCACAAGCATTCCTGGAACCCAAGCACTTTGGATCCCCACCCAGACCCCACAGGCAGCAGAGTCCTCTACAAAACAACAAACTGGCAGATCACTGAAATGTCTTGTGACAAGTGCCACACCTTCACATATTTTCAAGTTCTTCCCTGCTGACCATTATTTCAGCAGGGGCATTTGACAAGGGGCTGGAATAACAGGGCAGAGGAGAATTAAAGCGTGAAGGGAGAGATGGGATATTAGGAAGGAATTGTTCCCTGTGAGGGTGGGCAGGCCCTGGCACAGGATGCCCAGAGAAGCTGTGGCTGCCCCTGGATCCCTGGAAGTGTCCAAGGCCAGGCTGGATGGGGCTTGGAGCACCCAGGGATAGTGGAAGGTGGAATTAGGTGGTCTTTAAGGTCCTTCCCAAGCAAAACCATTCCATGATCTACTCTAAGACTGTTCCTTTCCCAACTCCACCTCTTCCCCTGCACACCCTTCTCGAGGATCATCACCACAAGCTAATCCTGCTCCCTCCTATCCCCTCCATGTCACTTATTTACTCCCACTGGGGACAGATTTCCTTCTTATCTAGGTAATTTTTGTGGTCATTTTGGACCCACAAGCATCCTTGAGGCACTTCCACAAAGTCTGCTTTTATGAGAGACAGGAAAAAATACCTTCTACTTGGATAGGAAAAAGAGGGGAAAAAAAAAACCTTTTCCTTTGGCCCCTGCCCTCTCCCAGTGCATCCAGCCACCCAGTAAGGACACACTGCAAAGTTGCTCTCCAACATTTTCTGCTCTGTCACAGCCCAGCTGTCCTTGGATCTATTCCAGGACACTCAGGAATTCACGAGAGGCTGGAAAAGCAGAGTTGGTGAAGCAGGAGACTGGCAAATTCAACCCCAAATGTAAAGGAAATTACTCCAGTCCAACTGAAGGGCTGCAAGGTCACACTCACTTCCCTCTGGGAAACCCAGTCTCCTCTGGAAAAGGGCCACAATTTTTCATTCTTCTGTCAAGATCAGAGAAAAAACTTCTGACATCAAGACTCCCACAAGTCAAACTCCCATGATATCAATGCCATTTCACTTTTCTCATTTTCTCTCCTCAAAATTCACACTCATGGCTCCACCCATGGGAAAGGACTAAATATCAGAGTAACGAGAGATACAATGAACTAACCTGGGATTAATTACATCACAAGTTCCCATTGCCTCTTTGGGAAAAGGAGTTAGATAATTCAATTGTAAAAGTCTAACCGTAACAACAACT
This sequence comes from Falcunculus frontatus, assembly GCA_013398115.1. Taxonomy (NCBI): domain Eukaryota; kingdom Metazoa; phylum Chordata; class Aves; order Passeriformes; genus Falcunculus; species Falcunculus frontatus. The sequence continues at coordinate 266,915 of VZRV01007622.1, forward strand.
ACACAGCTGAGAGGAAAAACATTTGTTTATGAAAACAAGCAGAAAAACCACTTCATTTTTCCCCTTCTTGGAGGGAATTCAGAAAATATTGTACCTTGATGCTGTGTAAACAATCTTCAGCAATACCTGTTAAGACTGTTTCAGTCACAAGCCCAAAATCTGGCACCACAGCAGCTGCTGTGTAGAAAATCAACTGTATCCCAGTCAAAACCAGTACAGGGTACCCACAGGGAGAGCCTGGAAAGGCTTTGCCATAGGGGCTAAACCAGGAGTTGATTTGGCATCCTTCAAACCAGTCGAGATTTTCCAAGAGTGGCCGCACCACTGCCCCGAGCCGGGAGGAGCGTGGCTGTACCCAGGTGTCCAGGGGAAAGAAATCCCTGTAAAAACCCAGGGATGGACCTGCCAGCTAAACACAGGGCTGGCTCTAAGGGACCACAGCCCAAAAATCCCTCCTTGCCCCCTCTTCCTCCCCCTATCTCCAGACACAGCTCAGTTCAGTGCTGGCTGTTCAGAGCCCAAACCCCCATTTTGCAGATGCTCTGCAGCAAAAACCTTTGACATCTCTAAAGCTTTCTAAATCCCAGGGCACGTTAATCACCCAGTCTGAGCCCATAATCCCAACCCAGGCCCCACAGTCAATGGGTTTTGCAGACTCTCCCCCACAGGCATTCTGCCTACATCAGGACTACGCCAGAAATTCAGCATTAATCAAACATCCTCACCCTGACAATATTTAGGGTGCACCACAAGATTAGGCTCCGACATTGGGGTTTCAAGGACTTGGGATTTCTCATCCTTCAGACCAGCACTGCTGAAATAGGGAATCTCTTTGACACAGAACAAGCAGATTCATCCCAGCCCTTCTAGGAGCTGTGTGAGGGTGTGGAAATCAACAGTAAACAAGCTCCTGGCAGGTTAATCCCCGAGTTCCTGAGGCTGGAACAACTCTCTGCTCCTTGCCAGTCTTCCACAGGATCCTGCCCTACCTAAGAGAGGTCTTGCTCCTTCAGGAAGGCCAAAATCACAAAGGACATTCCCAGTCAGACCCAGTAACACCCGTGGCAAAGTCTGGTCTGAAGGCGCCACACACAGCAAATGCAATTCCCACCTGGCTCAGCTGACACATGGATCTCAAACAGCTTTGCTGGACAAGCATCCACCTCACAGCCTCCCTGTAAAATGAAGGGCTCAAAGGTGAATTTTAAAGGATGTTTAAGTGATGTGTAAAACCCTAAACAAAGCCTGGTTTTGCTTTCATTTCCGAGCGTCAAGGGGAAAAAGCCAGAATCATAGAATCAGAATAGTTTGGGTTGAAAGGGACCATTAAAGGTCATCCAGTCCAACCCCCTCTAGTGAGGGGGGCACCTTCAGTAACAGTAATGAAAAAACACGTTGATATTTAAGGGAATGACTGGATTTCCCTGCATTTAGCCCATCAAGCCAACATCATTGGACACATCCATTCATGGGGACTCAGCTCTGAATCACTGCTCACATCCAACATGCAGCATCCAATGCTTCAGTGCCCAACCTCCAATCAAACAACCTTGAAAGAGCCTCTTTCCCTCAAAAGCTCCTGTGCCCTCAGGCCTACGGTCTGGAATACTCACAAATTGAAAAACACACGGAAAAAGGCAAATTAACCGGTCCTCTAATAGCAGATTTCAGCAAAGAAAGCAATTTCTGTGACCAGTGACCTCTGGCCCTTTGGGAATTAGCACTGACAAAGTCCCTGCTCCAAAGCCTGTGGCTTAGATCATCTGTTCAGGTCATTTCACAGCTCTGGCCAAGCGGGAATTACAAGAGCATTTCACCAGAGAGTGAATTAATACACGCAGCCCAGACACAGCACTGCAATTCATTATGCTGATGGATCACAGCTCCTCATTTATCTTCGCACAAAAGGACCCCAAAAAGCCATCAGAAGCCTCAGCTGCAGGTCACATGATGCATTTAACCAAATGGACTATCTTGAATCACACACATTTCACTGGAAGGGCATAAATCCTAACAGGGACTGCCCAATTCATAGGAAGGGGTTGGTATCTCATTTACAGATTTGCAGCTACAGGAGAAGCAGCAGATAAAGGCAGGGAGAGGCTTTATTGGCTATTTACCCTCATCTCCCTTCCCACAGCCTCACAGTTCAGACAACTTGCAATTAAGGAGAGGATTAGGAGATTTGTGATGTACAGAAAGACCACGCTTTGATAACTCAGCCCAGACAGTCAATGAAAGTGGCTTCTTCTTTTTACTGGATAGATAAAAAAATTATCATTGCCATTTCCTTTGGCAGGAAATCTCTTTCCCTTCTCCCACCCAGGATGATTTCCAAGGTGGGATATTTGCTGCATACAAACAACAGGGGTTTGGAAGCAATAAAAAAATGCTTCCATGCACTGACTTCGTAATATCCTTGGTGGAATATGTGATGAACAAGCTGTGGTTAGACCAGAAATTCCTTCCTCCCACCAGCTACAGAGATTATAATGATCTGAATCTCAACAAGACCATTTCTCCTCCTTCATGTGTCTTTCATTTAAAAAAGCATTAAATTTTTTTTAAAAAGTGAAAGGGGATCTTGCCATTAAAGCTGAGGGCCCACAATAGAAAAAAGGAATTTTGCAAACGTTCAAAATTTAAAAAGGAGATCAGAGAATATTGGTTGTGTGCCTTCAGCCCCTCTCTTCCATTCTCAAAGGTCAGAGAAAAGCAAGAGATAATGACAATTCCAGCAAGCTGCCTCTCAGAAAAACCAGAACTCAGGTGTCCAATTAAAATTCTCATTTTCATGTAGATTTTTAACGTGGAGTAGAAAGCTTGATGTGCACTCATTTGAAGGAAAAAAGAGAAGAATCATTAAAATTCTGGCTGTTGAGGTGCAGCACAAATTCACAACATTCCCAGGGATCAGCAGAAGGTATCACAGAGGCGAGGTTGGGTCATGCCCCAAATTTGGTTGAAAGCCTTTTATTCTGGGGAGTTTGATGTTTTAACAAGAAAGCAGATAACCACGCTGTGGGCCTACACTAAAAATTCCCTTTTGAAAACATGACTTGCTTGCTGAGAATAGGAAAAAAACTCATGCATGTCCTACTCCTTCCTTTCCAGGTAGCTCGGGTTTTTTGCAAGACTTGAGAACGTCTCCAGTGTGCCACAGCCATTTTTATAGAAATCCTGCTCAGGAAAATGAGTGTTTTACTACAGTGGATGGGTTTAGAGAGGCTGAGGTAGTGTAAGGTCAGATGTGAGGCAATACCAGAGGTGTTACCATCAATGTGTCGCTGCCTTTGTGTAAAGCAGAAAGGCTCCTAAGTTGTGGTGTTTTCTTTGTTCATCCTTTACAGATCCTGTTTTTAAAAAAAATTAATAAAATCCCAGAATGGGTTGGGTTGGAAGGGACCTTAAAGCCCATCCAGTGCCGCCCCTGCCATGGCAGGGACACCTTCCACTGTCCCAGGCTACTCCAAGCCCCAGTGTCCAACCTGGCCTTGGACACTCCCAGGGATGGGGCAGCCACAGCTTCTCTGTTTTGCACAGCCTACAGCTCATTTTAGGCTTTCTTCTCTTACTCCTGTTGTTGTCTCCATCTCTCCTCTACCAAAGTGGAAGTTGAGGCCTCACACAGACTTTAAAAAGACCAGCTCAGACTGGATGTGTTTTTAAGCCTGGATCAGCTACCATTAAACACAACTAATGCCTTTCCAGGACTAGAAAAAGACAATGGAAATTCCAAGCAGACTTGGAAAGCTGCTATTGATATTTTTTGGTAATGCAAGCAGAGCCAGATTTCATTGAAAAATTCATGGCAACTTTTCTGTAAATTTTTAGCTAACAATTGTAATGTTCTGCTGGCTCAAAGAGGTCACCCAGACCAAGCTGGCCAGGCTGAAAGCAGAAGGAAAACAGCACCAACATTTCTACTTTGCAAAAGGAAATTTGTTTTGGGCTGCACAAACTCAAGCTGTGACTTTCCAAGTCCCAGGGGAGCTCCCAGCCAAGCTGCAGCACCAACAATGGCTGCAATTCACAACCAGGAGCATTTCTGGCACGGGATCTGCCACACAGCCATGTTTGCTCCTTCACAGCTGCTTTTCCAAGAGGAAAAGCACTCCAGAGCCAAGAAGATCCCTGGTTATAGGCTTAAAAACAGAACAGAGGAGCCAAGCGATTGCAGAGCAAAATTAAGCATTCAGAAGGCAACCAAAGGGTCTCCAGGGAGCACTTCCAGATGAAACGAGATTTAAAGAAGAAAAAAAACCCCAAAATTTAACTTGTAAGTACACTTAAAAAAAACATCCCAGGCAATATGGGAGTACAAGAGAACAGTACTACAAACTCCTCACCCAGATGAAGTAACAGCGTGGCTTTGACAGTAGTGTTTTCACACTTCTCCTATCAACACATCACAAGACCTCATCTCCCAGCCCAGAACAAGAGGGGAGGTGCAAGTCAAGCCTCACTGCATGGATTCCCTCTGCCAGAGCTCATACAATCTATATTTATCCAGGGGAGGGAAGAGCCACCTCCAACAGCTTCCCCATTTACCCCCAGCTTGCTCTCACCTTCTGTTGCCTTTCATCAAACCCCAGAAGGGTTTAGGTTGGAAAGGACCTTAAAGCTCATCCAGTCCCACCCCCTGCCACGGGCAGGGGCACCTTCCACTATCCCAGGTTGCTCAGAGCTCTGTCCAGCCTGGCCTTGGACACATCCAGGGGCAGCCACAGCTGCTCTGGGCAACCTGTTCCCCTACTTACAAACTCATTTTCACATGCAAGAACAGAGTCATAAAGGTTGGAAAAGGTGTCCAAGATCATCAAGTCCCCCCTTGGACCAAATACCACCACACCCACTACAACCACACCACGAAGGCAGAATGATGCGGAAACATGGGGCCTAACAGATCCAGCCAAGGGTGCTGCAAGCACCAGCAAGGAGTAAAAAGCCACAAGGAAAGTGCTCCTCAGGACCACAATATGGACAGATTCAGGCACATTCAATCCCCTGGTGCACCATGACCAACCTCACTGTGCCCATCTTCACATCAACCACATGGGGAGAACCTCCTACCACGGTCAACAATTCTCATCAAACATCCAAGCCAATACATAAGAAAACAATAAAATATTTAACACTTCCAACCAAGGCCTACCCAACCCAGCATCCCAGGGAAGAGGTGCCAGCCAGCTGCTGTCACCTGCTCACCTTGGTGGTGTCATCATGTGACCGCTGGTACCGTTTCCAGCGGCAGCCGTAGATCCCGGTCAGACAGGACAGACATAGCTGGGGCTCGTAGTACTGCAGGGGTTGGTGTTTAACCATGCTCCTTCCAGCCCCTCCGGAGCCAGCTACCACAAATCCATCAGCTCCTGGGAGCGCCCTGAGGCAAAGGAGAGAAAACAACAAAAAAAGGAAATTAAGATCCCGAGTGATATTTCAATATGTTAACACGCAATTTAATAATTAACCGTGTCCTCTGGCTACTGAGAGGAGGGACGAGAATCAGATCTGTTCCCAGCCCTGCCAACATCTCCCACTCGTAACTCAACAAGACCAAGAAGTTTAATTAGTTTGCAAGTTTGATTTCCTTGTGCAGCTTCTCCCACACCACCAAAAGCGAATGTGTTCGTAGGAGTTATCGACAGGGAAAGCCACGTGAGGACAGAAGCAGGAGGATGATGATCTGCAGCCCAGGTGACTGGGTTTTTATGAATGACTGAAGTATAAAGAGCCAGAGCCTCTGCAAAACAACCTGAAAATCGATTTAGAGACCTCCACAAAGCTGAAACCCAGCCAAGATAAAGGCAGTTTATCGTCAGCATCCCTCAGAGTCTGCAAAACAGTCCCAGACAAGGAATAAACATTCCATGCTTCCTGCAGAAGGGGCATCACAGAATCATGGACTATCCCGAGCTGGGAGGGATCCAGGAAGGATCAAACTTCTGGCCCTGCGCAGGACAAACCCAAGAATACAGAATATAGTGTGTGTATACACAAAATATATTACATGGATATTACCCTCTCAAGCACTCACAGGGATGCAGAGCTGGATGCTGTGCTTGATCCCACACCACAGGTTTTCCACAGCTTCCTGAAGCACAGGTGTGCACCCCCAGCCCCACACACTGCTGCTGTGTGCATCATCAGTGGGCTGGCAGTGGAGTTTGACAGCAGCTGAGCTTGCAAAGTGCTTGCCCACCTTTCCCGAGAGTGCAGAGTTGAGTGCAGGGGTATGGGCAGTAAATCCTACCCTCTCCAAGGGAAACACTTCCTTACACGTGGGATTCCCAGGGCTCAGGTCTGGGGAAAAGCTGCGATAGCTGAGTAGCAACATCCTCACTGGCATCAGCAAAGCGTGGCTGGGCTTAGGGAGATAACCCAGCCACCAAGAAGCTTTTCCTTGAAACAACCCATGGAAGCAAGCCTCCAAAACCAGGGCTGACCATATCTGTCAATCCAGCTGATGCACAAGGGGATGCTGCAGGCAGTGCAGACACGGTGGTGGAGTCTAGAAATGTCAGCAAGGACACAGACAGAGCTGAACCCTCCCAGCTCCTGCCTGTGTCTGTGTCCATTCACGCTCTGTGCTGACAGCCCAGCCTTGCCCTGACTCTAATCCGGACTCAGCATCCCAGAGGCAGGAGGCTGCTGTGGCTCCAAGCCCAGCAGACTGTCACCACGCTGTCCCCAGAGCCCAGTGCCCCCCTGTCCCCTAGACACAGAGGCAGCTTTGTGCCTTCAGCAGAGCTCTCAGTGCTGCTCGAGGCGCTGCCCCAGGCAGGGGACACGAGGTGGGCACATCCCTGTGTGGCCAGCCCAGCTCCCCACGTGGCTCTGCTCATCCCCTCGGGGGTGCCAAGCAGGACAGAGGCACGGGCACAGCCTGACACGAGAGCTGTTTGCTGACCACGTCCCCCCCGGGCCCTCCCAGCTCAGCTGCCCCCAGCGCTGCTGTGCCACCTCCGTGGCCTCGTGTGGATGTCACCTCCCCCTGCCCGCGTTTCACCTCTCCTCTTGCTATTTATAAGGCCCAGCATTAGTCACTGCTCAAGTTGCCTCCTATCCTCAGCTTCAAGACCATCTCTGCCTTCCCACCATGGGCAGAAAAATTGTCACAACGGGACAGAAACACTGAGGATGTGCAAAACTGATGCTGTTTAAAGGTCTCGGGCAAAACCATCCTCTCTGCCCTGAAGATTCCAAGCATGGAGTGATGTACAAGACACCGGGGGATCTGTGCAAGATGTAAAAATCATTCACAGCCAATTAACAACTCCCCAGCCAAAGCCCTTATTCCCACCCTGAAAACCTAGAAGGCTGCAGTTGTTCCAAGTAATCCTGCACAAATTAACTTCCAAAGGACAGCATCTCTCCTAATTTCTACCTCTTCCTGCTTCAGTCATGCAAAGCAAGAAGGGACACAGCCTACCTCCATCTACAAAAGCTTTCACTGGGTATTTTATTTGATCACTTGCAAGAATTGTGTCGATTTGACGGTAGGAAGAAATCCTTCCCTGTGAGGGTGGGGAGGCCGTGGCACAGGGTGCCCAGAGAAGCTGTGGCTGCCCCTGGATCCCTGGAAGTATCCAAGGGAAAAGACAGCTGAAAAGGCTCTGTGAGGCACCAAGCAGAGTTCCCACCCTGGCTCCTCTCACTGCAAAGGCAGGCACTGTGGGAGCCCAAAATTCCAGGCTGCTCTCCACAAAATCTCAGGAAAAGCACAGTGACAAAAAAAATAAAAAATCTAAGATGAGTTTTAAAAAATCCATTCCTAAATACAGTGTAATTGCATAAGGCACAACCAACAATCCTAAAATCATTCCCTCTTCTCCATGAGCATCACAAACAGATCCATAAAAGCCCAAAATAGATGGGAAAGGACAAAACACAGCCCCCACCTCCCCTCCACACACACAGACACCTGAGCAGTAACAGGAGCTGCAGGGAGAGAAACCACACTGATACCATCTGCCCAGAGAGCCTCGCTTGGCCAAGAGCATGGACTCAATACTTACTGCTCCTGCTCCCAGAAATGGATTTAGGGGAGCAGCAGAAAGTCTGCAGCACCTCACAATCACCGTTCCCATGACATCTCCAGCTGTCGAGGTGGAGAAAGCAGCCTATGAATGATTCAGCCCACTGCTGGTTAGCATTACATACAGAAATGAAAACAGGAAGCAAGACAACAGGCATTAATTATTCAAATTCAGCAACGTGCACCAGGAGGGAGGGGGGAAAAAAGAAAGAAAATAGAAAACGCAAACCCACACACGCTCTCAACCTTGACTTTAAAGATGCATCATATCTGCCAGTGGCTATGAGCTTCTCAGAGCTGAATAACCAGCTCGCTTGTCCAAAAAAGGGGGAGCAGGGTAGATTCCATCTGCAAACACAATGGGAGCATTTTCCAAAGGCTCCAGGATGCCTAATTAGCACACACTGCACTTCTGAGATACTGAAGTGCAGGTATCTGTTACACATTATTCCTTTCCAAACAGCTTCGGAGAAAAAGAAAGAAGGGAGAATTGGAGTTGTGAATTTAAAAGTGAAGTTCTCTGGGGAGATCTGGCCTAAAAATTTTTGATTTTTGTCTGAGTTAACTCCTCCATCTCTGTAGTCTCAGGGCAATATTCAGAAACCTGGAGTGGAGAGAGAAGGCAGCAATCAAGACCAATCACTAAAGCATCTCAGTGCCCTCATTTTTAGTGAAGGGAAGAGCAACAGCACAAGTCCTGAAGTGCACTGAGTAAAGAGTGGGGCTGAAGCTCCAGAGGAGCAGGTTTAACAGCCTTTCCCATGGCCTGCTACAGTCCAAGCCCTCCCCTTGGATCCCCCTTCAAGGAGACTGAGGGGAGACCTCACTGCGGGTACAACTTCCCCATGAGGGGAACAGGAGGGGCAGGCTCTGATCTCTGCTCTCTGTGACAGGGACAGGACCCAGGGAACAGCTGGAGCTGTGTGAAGGGAGGATTATTTTGGGTATCAGGGAAAGGTTCTTCCCCAGAGGGTGCTGGGCACTGCCCAGGCTCCCCAGGGAATGGTCACAGCACCAGCCTGACAGAGCTCCAGAAGCATTTGGACATCGCTCCCAGGGATGCCCAGGGTGGGATTTTTGGGGTGTCTGTGCAGGGCCAGGAGCTGGACTGGATGATCCTGGTGGGTCCCTTCCAGCTCAGGATATTCTGTGGTTTTTAACAAGGATAAGCAGCTTTACTGCACTTCCAGCCACACCACAGACAGCCCTGAACACTCACCACAGTTTGCTCAGAATGGCTTGGATCAGCACATCCAAGAGAAAACCCAAAACATGACCAAGGATGCTTTGATGGAGCCTTATGAATAATGAAATCATGGAGTCATTAAGGCTGGAGAAGCCCTCTAAGATAATGGAGTCCAACCATTAACCCAGCACTGCCAGGTCCACCACTAACCCAGGGAATCCCAAAGCCTCAGGAGCCATCAGAGTGAAGCCAAGCATTTGGAAAGAGGCAGACACTCGTTTTTCCCCAATAACTCCCCCCATCCAGATGTGGAAGACACCTGGGGTCTCCTACAACAACTCCACCTACAAAGCATGGCTGAAGACCCATCCAATGGAAAACCTTGGCCTTCCACAAGGAGGCTCCTGTGGTTTCCAAGAGGCAAAACTGTGGGGAGAATGAGGGGGAGAACCACGCTCCCCCCATATCTGGAGAGGCAGTGGGACACTCAAAACCAAAGCAAGTCCTGAACACACAGGCTCCCATCTCCCAAAATGCAGGCCCAAGGAAACTCGCCCCACTTGCAATGCAAATAAACATAAAAAATAGAGACTCATGGCATGTTTGAGATTGACTTTTTAAGTTAACTCATTTTAAAAAGAGCTTTGATAGATTCTACTGATTTCCAGATTAAAAGAAGTGGTTTTCCTCTTGTTGGTGACTCCTGGGATCACTGTTTATCAAGAATCTCTGTAAATTCAACATCTCCATCTCCACTAAAACTTGTATCAATCTAATTATGCTTAAAACCTTGTTAAGCAAATAATTTCCTATGCCAATTAGGTGAGAACATCCCTGATAATCAATTAGCCCTATTAATATGCTTGTTAGCCTGCTTGTCAGTCGTTTCACTAATTATACTGGAAAATCCCAATTTTCCTAAAAAATGAAGTTATTCCAGAGCAAACTCTACAGTTCTGTGCACAACAAAAAAAAAGAAAAATAGAAGAGAAATCTCCATTGCCCAGCCAGGGCTGAAATCATATAAATTATCTAAATTCTTGCAATTTTCATGGACTCTCCATTGGTTTTCATACACTTTTTTTTATTAATACACTGAACTCCTCCAAGCCAAAGTAATGCAATTTCATTTTCCCCGACGTGGAAAATGGAAATGGAAGAGGGTCAATATCTCCATCTGTTTAATAACAAGCTGTTACGGAGGGCTGTTTGCTCTGGCCACTCCCACGGGAGGAAATCGAGATGCACACACACACTGAGCAGCATTTTCCACATTTTGTTGGCACAAACCCAAACCAGCTCAACTTGCAAGATCCAAGATTTCATTTCAAGGCGCGAATGGGACACCCCAAAGCCATAAAACAGCCTCAGGAGATTCATTTTGGGGGTGGAGGATGCCCAGGCAATGACCCCCCCTTGATGATCCAACAGGGTTATTCTTCCCAACTCATTGTTATTCCCCACTCTGGAAAGTAGGGTGGGTCAGAGGTCTCCCACCCACTTTTTCCAGGCTGTAAACATTCATTTTCACACTGATAATACTGCACAAACAAAACCAGCAGCTATATCAAATCTCCAGTCAGCATGTATTTTTTTTTCCCCTGGAAAACAAACAAAAAAAAATAAACTGCAGCGAAGTATTCCTTGCCATGTGTATATGGATACATGGAATTTTTTGGATGAGAACTGAGGCAGGAAAGCACAACATCCTTGTCCTAAAAACTGAGTGCTGCTGCCTTAATGACAGAAAATAAGGGGGGGAGGGAGAACCAAATTAAAAAAATTAAAGAAAGGTCTACAGGCCACATTCTGGTCTAGCAGAGCACTCAGAAGGGGAACATCCCTATCTCCCTGAGATCCCAAAAATCCATGGCTACATCCCAGCCCAGGGAGACAGCCTGCAGAGCCACTTTGATTCCCCAAAGTGGCAAGGGATGACCCAAATAGACACATCCCAAATAGTTCTCTGACGTGGAGCCCCGATGGGTCTGACCTGTTGTTTATTGTTCTTAAATGTTTTCTACAAAAAAAAATTACAGCTTTGAAACTAGGGCAGCGTGTAGTTTGGGGGTTGTACACTTCCAGTTAATGAAAATTCAGACTTCAAAAGATAAATACTTCAAAGGGATTACAAAAGAAAAACTTAGACTTTAATCTCCCTAAATAAATAAGCACAGGACGGACTAACGCCCTCTGCAACAGAGCTTCTCAATGTTTTCCACAAACTGAGGCAGGAATGGGTGCCTGGAATTTTGAAAGGGTGGAAGAAGAGGAACAGGACACCGGAAAAACCTGTATAAACTTCTGGCAGAGCAATAATTAAACACAATCTCTGCTTTCTGCACAAACCTTGCAGGTCAAGGTGTTGGTGCAGCTCTGAAAACCCAAAATCTGCTGCAGGTCCAAAAATATCAGGTGAATCCACAAGCAGGTTCTGAAGTAACTCCAAGCAGCAGACAAGGCACAGGTGGGACATGAGGAAAAACATGAGACACTTCAGGTCCCCTCTGCCAAAGAATTTCTGACAACCTGAGTATAAAAACAGCTTTATCTTCTGGGGGCTGGTGGAGAGATGGGCAACAACTCATGAATTGCTCTTAAGTCTAATGAGGCTCTTGGCTTTTAGAAGCAGCAAGGAGAAATGTTCAGCAGCCCAAAGTGCGTGAAATCACGTTTTTGGCAGAGAAAGTCAAACCTTTCCACCTCTCCAAGTGTATGTCTGGTGGAGTCCCTTTGGGACAGCATTCCAGAAACATTCAGAGCAGCACAAGAACCCAGCAGTTCAACAGCTAAAAATCTAAACCAGCAGCTAAGGTGAGGTGAGACAGCACCAGGAGCCAGACAGCGCTGTTGATCTTGGCAGAACACAGGGAAGTGCAGGGAATCTGAGCCACAAAGCCAAAGATAAATGCAGGAAAGCACCAAAGAGGTCTGGGAGAAGTGGGAAGGGAAGGGAGTGTCTCGAGTAAGAGATCCCACACTCAACCTGTGCTGTCTGAAGATCCTCTGACAGAGGATGTCCTGTGATGTTAATATGGTCGGGGTGATGACACCACATCAGCAGGGCTCAACAGAGACAGCCCAGATGAGAAAAAGACAGGAAAAACCATCAGTGGAAGAATGAGAAGATAACCCAGGAAAGCACAGCTGAATGCTAAAGAAAACCCAACGAGGGTTAAAAAATATTTAAAGAGTTAAAAAGGTTACACAATATTTTTCCTCTCCACAGACTCCAGGAGCTTTGCCATCCTCACTGAGCTGCAAACCAGAAGCTTGCACCAAGCCTCACCCACCACCAGCATGTTTTTGCTGAGGAATTAAGTGGAAACAGAGCTGGGTTGGAGCATGCACACCCTGACAAGCAGCTTCCTCTTCAGACAAGCATTCAACCCTCTCCTGGTTTTCCCTTTCCAGATGCAGCCCTGAGGAGTTCACCATGGATTGTGTCAGCTGGCCCTGCAAGGGCAGGTTCCACCTTCCCTGCAAGGTGCCAGCAGCTGGAGCAGAGGCCAGTCCCACACAAGGCTGAGGAGCTTCCCTCAGACACGTTCCCTGCTGAAAACCTGGCTCCTGCCAGCAGGAAAAGGAAACTGCACCAACAAGCCCTGAGCACTCACCTGAGAGGGAGCCAAGTGCCTCCACACCACTGCACACGCTTCAATGGAAACAGCGAGGGAGGGGAAAAAAAGGAAAACAAAACCAGCAAGACTCATTTTCCAATCCATACCCTGCACATCTGCTGTGCAACTGCTACCCAGAGAATTAGGCACGAATGTCTCTGGCTTAATGAGAGGTGGAAAGCCCTAGTTAAATGGATTACAAGCTCTTTATTTCCTATGATTGATTCCTTCCATGTGGCTGCAAGAGACATTATTCATGAAAAAAAATGTTCTTAAGCAGCAGAGGAGCTAAATAAATGAAGAAGAAAAACTTGCTTTGCCTTCCTGAGAAACCTGGGACAGTGGAAGGTGTCCCTGCCCAAGGCAGGGGGTGGAACCGGATGAGCTTTAAGGTCTATGAGGTAACTGAGGAAGCCCAGGAGAGGTTCAAGAAGCAAAGTCAGCCCTTCATCACCTCCACTTCAGCTTTGTGATCGCTTGAAAAACATGGAAGCAAAAACAATATTGGCAAAATGAGATGTATGCATCTCCCATCCCCTCCTTAACCTCTAGCACAGAAGATATTCGATTTCTGCCAGGGGAAGGGCTAACATCCATTTCATCCCTCTTCTGTCCCAATGAAGCAGAGGTTTGTCTCACGTTCCTAAAACTTCCTTCTAGTTATTACTGATTTTTTTCCAGTTCGATACAAATCAGTCTCTGCTCAATGCAAGGAGACAGACAGGAGAGTTTCCCTGTCATGAGGGAAAGGAAAATTGCATCCAAGGAAACAAAAGGGTAACGAGAGACAGGTTACAACCCCCCCATTCCAGAGTCACTCAGCTCCAGGTAAATGCCTGTCCTGACCACAATTCTTGTATCCTGTCAAAAGCTGGTGTTGATCTTTAGGAAGAAGTAAGGGCAAAGGGATTTTTACTCTGTTTGCTGCAGCATAAATCTTTCAGGAGAAAGGAATTTTCTCAATTGACCTGGCAAGCACTTGCATCAGTCTTAAATGCTCCTTGCTTTCCAAAAAACATCTCCAAATGCTGGCTAAGGTCACTCTGACACATCAAGGGATGGGAGAGAGGGTGAAGTCAGGAAGGGAACCGCCCCTCTATCCACAGGGTCACTCCCAGAGTCAGCAGAGGAGGCTCACAGACACTTCCAGCTCCTGCCTGGAGAGTACTGCTCTAATAAAAACACAAAAACAAGGCTCCATCTGCCAGTTACATCAGCTCCTATCTTGTTTTCCTTATGGGAAGGCCCAGTCATGAGGGATTCATAAACTCATTTACTGATGCAAACCCAAGGCCTATTAGTCCAAGTGCTTTCAATCATTTTTTGAGAACTTTTAATAGGATGAGCATTGATTCTCTGAGCATTAACCCACTGTCTCCCAGGGCCCTTTCCAGCACCACTGACACTCTTCCAGATGGTCACCACTGGCACATTATCAGCAAAATGATGTTTTCAATACGATCAGTGTTAGAGTGAGACGGGGACACCTGCAGACATCTGTCTTCAAAGTAAGATGGTCATCTTCCCTCACAGGCTGCCCAGAGAAGCTGTGACTGCCCATCCTTGGAATTGTTCATGGTTGGACAGGGTTTGGAGCAACCTGAGCGAGTGGAAGGTGGCCCTGCCCATGGCAGGGGGTGGAACTGGGTGAGCTTTAAGGTCCCCTCCAACCCAAACCATTCAGGGATTGATATCAAAGGCATCCAAACCAAATCTTTGCAGGGTTAGGATGAGCCTGGGGGCTGGAGGTGCTGGCACAAAGCTCTCTCCATCTGGGATTCCTCAAAACACTAATCCCATGGAGGTCATTATTTATGACCCTCAGCCCCGTGCTCCAGAGAACACGAGCCCGAGGCAAGACCCCCAAGGGTCCATTAATACCCAGCAGTTTGGTGGGAATTGCTTCCAGCCCAGAGCAGTTCATCCAAACATCTGGAGCATCTAAATCCCACAGGAGCCCAGAGGCCAGGATGCAACAGCATTTCTCTCTCCTCTACACCACTCTAAGCTTTCTAGGAAAAGGCCTAGGAGAAAGGACAAGCTGGAAGTTGATTTAAGTAGCTCTGTGATGCTGGAGGAGCAAAAAAAAATACAAACACCCAAGAGATTTGGAGCAGGGCAGGGTGCTCAGGAGCACACACTCAACACCAGCTCTGCAAACACCCCTAGGTCACTGAGACTGACCACAGGGAACACATCCAGTCACCACAGGGGCCTTCCCTGTCCATCCTAGAAACACATCCATGGCACCAAAACACCAGGACACTGCTCAAGGCAGACCTCTGAGCACCACACAAAAAGAAAAATTCAATAAAAAGGCTTCCTGCGCATCTTTTGATGAGCCAGCCCTAGGCAAGCATGAGAAAAGTGCAATTTTCAAGGTGACACTTGCTCTGAAGACAGAACCCCCTGCCCAGGTGGGTCAGGCATGTCCCACCTGGAATACAGACCAAAAAGCAGCCACATCCCAGGGAAGCAGAGAAGGGCTTTCCAGAGAACAGAACTCCCACAGAAAAGCTGTTGTTATTATTATTATTATTATTATTATTATTATTATTATTATTATTAATAGTCTCATACACATTTATTTAAGAGGTTCCCAGGAAAATTAGCCCATGGAACTTGAAAGGGCAAGCCAGCTGCACACAAACACAGCATTTCCAGGATTAAACTGCTTTTATCCCACTTCCAGAAAGCCACTCTGGATTTCCATCTTAAATCCAGTCAGATTAAGAGCCTGCCTTGAGAGCAACTACTGTCTGGGTAGGAGACAAGCAGCTTTCCTTCCACGAGCCAAAATATCTTTATTTCCAACTTATTTTCCTACCAAAACACAGTGTGATTGCATAAGTGCCTCTGTTCCTGTTCCTTGCTTTCTCCTACCTTTCCTTCCTTCCCCAGGCAGCGATTCCCTGGAGCTTCAGCCTCTTCCAGCCCAGCTGGAGCTCTCTCCAAGAGTTGCTGCTGGGTGGGAAAAGATCAAATAAACCTCCCCCCAAAGGAAGAGCAGTTCTAGCCCAGCCTGCTGTCAAAGACTAATCAGCAAGTACAGCTGGAGAGGGGAAAGGATGGAAGTGGGAAGATTAAAGATTTGAAATAAGTCCCCAAGAAACCAGACCACGCTTGCTCTCGAGTCAGTATTTTTTGGTTAAGTAGGAAAATATTGAGAGCATTGAATAATTGACTTCACACTGAATAATTTGCTGGCCAAGCCAGTGCCTTCCACTGTTTTAAACAGACTGAAAAGGTCCTGAAAAATACTGGGATATTCATCAAATTAAGAGAGCACCAAGTACCAAAGAATGATGGCTGCAAGTGGGAAATTCCAGCAAGAAATTTCAGGATTTGGCTTTACAAGCATTAGAAGCAAATAAAACCAAAAAAAACCCAAACCCAAAGGAAACAGAAAAGATCATCGGCAATATCCTTCTTTTTGCTGGAATGGGTCTTAAACATTACTGAAACTCAAGGGCAAAACAACTTTAAAATTGCTGTTCCCTGGATGAGCACTCCAGGGTTCAAAGCCACCAGTATTCCAGACTGGATAACCAGAATTCCAAAGGAAAGAAAGAAAATGAAAGGTAGAGAAGTGGAGGGGGTTTTTTTTTCCTACAAAAGTGTTAACTTCCAGACTAGCAAAGTATACATGGGAGCAGAAAACAGAAGGAATTTCTCCTCGCCATATGAAAGCAGAAGGAAATGGCACAAATCAGCAAGTGAATCTGTCACAGGAAAGGGGAAAAGAAAAAACAATTGGGAAGAGGAGGAAAGTCAAGTCTTGTTCCCAAATCTGGCAGTGTAGCTCTTTGTCTGTGTTTTAGTAATCGTTTTCAGCTGAAAAGAGGAACCCATGGATGTGTTCAAGGCCAAACTGGACTTGGAGCAAGTGGAAGGTGCCAAAAATGATCCCGTTCCAACCCCGTGGCAAGGGGGGCTGGAACAAGATGGTTTTAAGGTCTCTTCCAGCCCACCCCATTCCATGATCCTCTGGATGTGAACATTCATTCTGCTTCACCACTACAGCAGTGCCAGGCCCTCCAGCTCCCATGGGAGCATCCTGGTCTAGGTGAGGCACAGCCAGAACTTGAGGAGGTTTTTTTTTTTGTCCTCCCCAGCCAGGATACAATTTATAAACAGCACAGGTATCTTCACATCAAGATTAGGGTCCAAGATTGGGGTTTGTCTGCCTCAGGGCTCATGTGAGTCCCTTGAATTTCTGTCAATATCCAGATTATTACCTCCAGCAGGTTCTCCTTCATTCCCCGGAGCCTGATCCTATTTTCAGATTCTCTGGGCTTATCAGCAATCTTTCCCTAGTGTGCTTTTTTTATTTCCCCTCCCCATCTCAGCTCTCTCCTAAGCTGGTTTACAACAGTTATGTAAGAGTCCTCCAGGGCTACAAGGGGAAGGAAGCACTTTCTTCCCTGACCTCAATCCTGGAATTATCAGCACCTCCTCCAGACCTTCACCAACCTCAGCCTTACTGAAACTCCTTTTGCAGAGACAGAAACCAAACACTTCACCTTCCAAATTCAGTATCTGAGGCATTAGGCCACAGAGCACTTTCCTAAGCAGGCTGTGATTGTTTCTCCTGAAAAGGCACTGAATGGAGGCACTGAGAAACCCCCCTTGAAGCAACATCTTCCTCTGTCCAGTACAGCTCTTCAGCCAAGAAAGCTGGGAAGAAACAAATCCATGGACCCTCAAGGCAGCAAGAATCAGGCCAATAAATCCTAAAGATGGATGAGACAGAAGATGCCTCACTCATGGAATAAAAGTCATTTTAATCTCTGCACCAACCAAAGCCAATGGAGTTAAACCTTGGAGCTTAGGAAGTTGCCTTCCTTAGCTCTAAACCCACAGGTGAGAGATGTGAATCAAACTTTCCATGTTCTCTCCCTGTCCTTTCCAGCTCAATAAAAAGCTGGAAAGGAATAAAAATAAAGGAATAAAAATAAATCCAGTTATTTTATTATTTTTATCTCTAAGGGGGAGAAAAGAAAACTACGCAACTGCTCGAAGACACCTTTTTCAACCAATTCTTGATTTAATTTTGTATATGTTTGTGAATTCTTCTGGAAACTGCCTATCAGTCAAAACAAAAAAACCCCAAAACCCACAGACTCAGACCCTTTGGATCACACTCTTAACACAGAGTGGGGTTGTGGTGGTTCCTGCTCATCCTCCATCCAGTGCTTCTGGAGTCAGCCTGCACATCCTTCAATGTCACACCAGGCTCTGGCAATCCACAGGATCCAGCTGCCAAGGTTATTCCATCAGCTTGATCTTCAGATAATTCCAGAGCTGACCTGAGCAGCTGGTTGGACTGAGCTCCTTCCCAAGCTGAACTATTTACTCTGATTTTTTACAAGCAGGAATCACTTTCTTCAAGGAATGTAAGGGAGTGACTGGAAAGAGGACTCAGCAAGAATTTTGTATTTTACCCCTCTCCTTCCTTAAAGAAACTAAGCCTTTTATTAAGTTTTAAACCAACCTGAGGTTTACAGCCAATATCTAAACTCCAACAGAATGAGGTTGCTCAGGTTGGAAATCTCTTTTTTCTTCCAGAAGAAACCCCTCAAGCCAGCAATTTTGGCAAAACTGCTGCAAGTCATCATCTTCTCCTCTTTAATCCTGGATATTCACTTCCAGCTTTCCAAGGAATTTTACATAATCCAGAAAGCTGGGGGTTTGGGCCACGCTGCTTTCCAAGAAGGTTCATTTCTCTCTTTTAGCTACTGCAGGCTTCTGAGGAGCCTGTGAGACTTCAGTTCAAGTCCTCATCCCTCAGCTTGGATCATCCTCAGCAGTACTTAAAAGAGGGTTAGAACTTGTTCCCTGAGCTAAAAATGAGCATACTGTCCCAGCATTTCTAGTAAAAGCCACTTGAATTCCAGGTATTCTCAAACAGAGTTGTTTGCTGTTCAATCTCCTGCCAAGCCCTTGAGAACTTCAAGTTTTCTCATCTTTTGTCTCGGTGTCAGTTCACACGGACTGACTGAAGCCCCCAAACCCTTCCCTTTTTGTTTTGGCAGCCAGCTGACACCACCTGCTCGCAGCAGCAGGGCTGGGTTTCTATTCCAGGGACATTACCCAAGTGCTTTCCTCACGCACCACCCGCGCCTGGCTCCCCAAATCTGTCGGGCTCCACAAAACCCCGGCGGAGCGAGGACGCGGAGGCGGCTCCGCGTCTCGTCTCGCTCTGTCTCTCAGGAGGCTGTTTCACAGCTTAAGGACATTTTCTCCCCCACACCAGATCGTCTTTGCCACCCAGCACCTGTTGTTCAGCCCCCAGGTGTGAAGCCACAGCTCACCCCAGCTCCGGAGCCCTCTCCCTGCAACAGGTGGCTCAGGTTTTGTTGGGATTTGAGCGTGATTTCTCTTAAATCTCTCCTTCAGCTCAACAAAGGCATTTTAAACACGAGCTTCTGAATGTTTTCTGCTCAGCTAACGTGGCTGATGGCAGCCCCAATCCAGCCAACACCACAGAATGGCTGCTGGAGGTCACATCATGAGGTCACTGCACGGGGAGGTCCCTGCCACGTGCTGGAGAAAGCTCAACCAGTCCAACAATCCCAGTATTGCAGGAGAGGTCAAAACACAGGTGGATACCAGGAAAGAGGTACAGAGGAGGCCATGGAGATGCTCCAGGGGCTGGAGCCAGGCTGGGAGAGCTGGGGGTGCTCACCTGGAGAGGAGAAGGCTCCAGGGAGAGCTCAGAGCCCCTTGCAGGGCCTAAAGGGGCTCCAGGAGAGCTGGAGAGGGGCTGGGGACAAGGGATGGAGGGACAGGACACAGGGAATGGCTTCCCACTGCCACAGGGATGGATGGGATATTGGGAAGGAATTGTTCCCTGGGAGGGTGGGGAGGCCCTGGCACAGGGTGCCCAGAGAAGCTGTGGCTGCCCCTGAATCCTTGGAAGTGTCCAAGGCCAGGTTGGATGTGGCTTGGAGGAACCTTGGATAGTGGAAGGTGTCCCTGCCCAGGGCAGGGGTGGAATGGGATGATGTTTAAAGGTCCCTTCCAACCCAAACCCTTCTATGAATGTGTTTAAAGCTTCCAACCCCATTTTTTTCTCTCCACACCATGAACCACGGGCTCCACGTTTATCTCTGGGAAAGTCTCCAAAAAAGAAAAGGCTGCTCAGCTTTCAGGCAGGAACAGCCAGTGGTGGTGCCAGGGAAACACTTTTGCTTTCTTCTGCAGTAAGATCAAAAGAGCTGATCTGACCCTCAGCTGGGAAACCCCAACCTGTGGCACCAGCTTTCACCTCAGCTTCCCCAACTCCTGGTTCCCTGGTCAGAGACTTCAGGAACTAGACAATATGCAGAGTAATGAGATTCT
Organism: Falcunculus frontatus; assembly: GCA_013398115.1. NCBI lineage: Eukaryota > Metazoa > Chordata > Aves > Passeriformes > Falcunculus > Falcunculus frontatus. The sequence goes on from VZRV01007622.1 coordinate 287,103, forward strand.
TTGTCAAGATAAGGAGAGAAGGATGGAGATCCAGGAATATATCAATATTTTTATTTATATTTTTTCATTCTTACTATTTTTAAGAGGAGTGAGCTAAGTGGCTACAAACTTAAGCACCTTGCAAAACCAAATATCCCTAATTTTCAGAGCTTCCTCCTGTTACTGACATCGCTCTAGGATGAGCAAAATACACAAACAGCAACATCCTCAGAGCTTCAGCTCCAAGCCCCTGCCAGAATCCAGGGATATCACTGGAGGAAGGAGCAGAGCACAAAGGAGACAACAGATCACCAAAAGTGTTTCACTACTCTCTCATATCATGTTGAAGAGCCAACAGGATCATCTCTTTTGCCCCAACAGAAAACCTAAATCATTTAACCACCTCAAACAGCAAAAAAATAAGAGGGTCAGCTCCAGCAGATTCAGTGCCAACACCCACCAGCCATCCCAGCCTCAACAAGAAGTCTGAGATTTTCATTTTTTAATTCACAGTCGTGCTTGGTACCAGCTGTGGAGGCTGAAGCACGGGACTCTCCAAACCAGGAGCTGTCAGCACCTTTTCTCCTCTTTTATGGGGCAAATACTCTCCAGAAGAGCTTCTCACTACTGAACTCTTTATTTTTAGCTTGGCAGCCAGGAGTAGTTTTCAGGATCCATAAATTGTGTTCAGGATCACCCTCTGATTTATATTCTGACAATCCTGAATGTTTGCTTTCAGTTACAGTGCAGTTTATTAGTCCAAAGGATTTCCAGCTCCAGTTATTGCCTGGTAGGAGCTGAGCTGATACCCATTCATCATCCCCTTACTTACAAGACAAGACTGCAATAAGGAAGCCAAAGTTCACATTGATTTCCTGCTAAAATCAGGTCCTAGGGACAGAAAAGGCTTCATTGTGTATTTTCATCTTGTTGGGCTTTGAAATTCTGCTCACGAGACAAGCACGAGGTGGCCAAGACCTCACCACACAACAGCCCAAGCATTCTGCCTGTTGTTACCCACAGAGAGGAGATCATAGATCTAGGCAGAGGATGGCAGGTTTAGGCCTAGATTTAGTTTAAGCCAGAGGTTAGCTGGTTTACTTAAACCCCACCTGGAGGTGAAGAGCAGGTCAGATACACACGGCCCAAGAAAAGCTCTTGATGGAGACAGGAATGTTGAGTGAAGGATAACAAGACCTTTGCAGCACTCTGGTTTGACCACAGCATGATCCAGGGACTCCAGCCACATCCCACGTTTCCAAAACCAACACTCAATTCCCCCTTTTGTTCACTGGAAACAGGAACACACAATGGAAGAGGAATATTCCAGCCTGAAATCCCAGGGGAACATCAGGACATCCGTAGGATTAATGCAAACAGCAGGTAGGGGAGGGAACAAAGAAATCAAAAGGGATCTCACTGCAATTCCCAAATCTACCCTCCAGTAAACTTCATCCAACTTAAAAGCAGGGTTTAACTTAAAAGTTAAACCCAAAAATTTGGATTTAACTTGAAAAAGACTCAACCTTCTGTTTACTTTTACTCAGCCTTCCGACTGTCAAGGCTTGAACGCGCCAAAGCCCCAAGGAAAGAGATCAAACAGCAAAGGCAGGATGGGGAAAAGCTCAACTCCCCAAAGATCATCCCTGAGCAGAACCCTCTCAGAGCTGCTGACACTTTTTGGCAGCTCAGGGGGCACAGGTGGGAACAGACATGACAATTCCTGCTCTTTGCACAAGCCTCAGACACGTCCAGGTGGCAGCTTCACCAGCACGAAGGAGACAGAGCAGAAAAGCCTGAAATCTCCTCAGGAAAAGAGAGTTTTTGGCTAAAAATGTGTACATGTTGTAGGAAATACAAAGCAAAGTCTCAGTGAAGTATTTAAAAATACTTTTAAAAGATTACTTTAAAAATATAGTGGAAAGCCATTAAAATAATGATTGTGTCACAGCATTTCTGTCACTTTTACCCATCCACCTGCCTTCAGACCACACGATTTGCTTTATTTCAGACTGCCAGTAATGCAAATGAAGCCTCTGGAGGATGGAACCACAAAAGCCCAAATCAAGAATCACCTGCACAGATGGAGAAAGACCAGAATCGTGCAGCAGGTCTGTCTTTCCATCACCGTCTGGAAAAATCACCCAATCTCGGGATGTTACATTCCCTTTTTTTTGCCAGATTACTGAAAAATCTGCCAGAGATGCTGAATCACACATGAATCATCACGGAATTGTTTGGGTTGGGAGGGATCTTAAAGCTCAACTAGTGCCACCCCTGCCATGGGCAGGGGACACCTTCCACTGTCCCAGGGTGCCCCAAGCCCCATCCAACCTGGCCCTGGACACTTTCAGGGATCCAGGGACAGCTTCTCTGTCCCATCACATCAGACCTCATCTGGCTCATCACAGCAAATCTCTTTCTTCTCACACTGCACAAAACCACGCCAAAATCTTCCCTGCCTGCCCTGCAGCAATGCTGGGATGCTTCTCTGGTTGCCACAATCCTTCTGTGCTCCATCTCTCCTCCCCCACCTAATCAGGACATTGCAAATCAGAAAAAAAAAATCCAACCAAAAAAAAAAAAACAACCCTACAGAGAAGCACTGAAAAGAACTCTCACCATCCCAGTCTGCAGCACAGATGATTTCACCCCAATTACTCGCTCTTGTCATGCAAAGTAAGAACTACAGGAGAAAATGTAACTCCTGATCCAGACAACACAACAGCCAAAAATGAAGACGCTGCCCCCAAGCATTTCTTTCAGAGTTTTACACGCTGGGATTGGTCTGTCAGCACGTGAGGAGTCTCCCAAAAGCGTTTTTGGAAAGAAGACAGATATTAAAGCCCAATTATACATCTGAATTTGAGTGTTCAGCCTCTGATTCAGGGGAGCCCGAGGAACACGCACGCACAGGAACAGGGCGTTTGAAAGAGGGAGGAAAAAAAGGGAAGAAGTGTTCAAGTTATGCGGAGAATCCGGGCAAAGAATGCAAATTCTGACCTACTTCTCCCTCCTGGCTGAGGAGAGGGCACGAGGCAGCTGCTGCTGCTGCTCTGCAAGCTCAGGAGAGGAGCCCTGCCAAAATTGCTGCAGTTACACTTCTTTTGGATGCAGGAGGGCGAAGGCCACCATCCTTCTGCCCAGGCAACAAGTCCACAACCCCCTAGCCCAGCAGCACCAACTTCCAGGGAGCTGGGAGGTCTGGAACCTTCCCAGAGCCTCCCTCCAAACCAGTCCCCAAGATGGGAAGGGGACAGGGACAAAGCCATGGAGGGGATGGACACAATGGCTTGACTGCAACGCCACTGGACACACTGGGAAAGCCAAGGCCACACGAGGGCCATCCACTGCCCCAGGGCAAGGGAGATTCCAGAGGGGAGGAACAGCCAGCCAGGAGAGGAAGTTTGGCTCAGCAGCCTTCCAGCAGAAGATTCCCAGTTTTATTATCCAAGCTGAGGCTCTCAGCCACACCTTCATGAGCTGCCTGCTCAGGAGCCACTGACCTCCTGCAGGAAAATCCTGGCCTTCAGCTGCTCCTCACCGCAGCAGGATGGTGGTCACCAGTTCCTGATCCCAACTGGAACCAGTGGCAAGATTCACCTAGTATTTGCCATCTCAGAAGGGTCAAGTTTTCTGCACACTCCCAAAACCAGAGGGATCTTCAGGAGCCATGAGAGGTTTTCCTCCCAGTACAGAATTTTCTAGAGGAAAAAGCCTTTCAGGTGTAAAAAAACCCATCTGATCTCACACAAGACAGGAGCTGACCAGGTTAACACCCAGCTTAGGTTGGAGAGTCCAAGATGTGTCCCTGCAAAAAGTATTAATTATAGCACTGAGCTGTGTCAGCACAAGGTGGCAGAAAATAAAAGCAGCCAAGAAGAGGAGCCATCAATGTCACCCCAACCAGAGATCCAAGCTCATTTCCCAGTCATCCCCATCTTGGAGCAGCCTGGGACAGTGGAAGGTGTCCCCGCCCATGGCAGGAGGTGGAATGAGATGGACTTCAAGGTCCCTTCCAACCCAAATCATTACATGGTTCTAAAACTGTCTCCAGTGATGAATTTCCATAAAATCACTGAGTTTTCATCAATTCCTGGCATGCAATTCCCATAATATATCATTCATCTCTTAATGATGCAGTCTAAGGTATAGGATCCAGCATCCCCCAAACCTCCTCTTGGCATAAATGCAATTATGGATAGAGCCATAAAATCCTTGCTACACTGGCCAGGAACTGCAATTTCTGCCCAAAGCCTCCTGCAAACTCTGATTATAGAGAAGGCTTTGTTCAGCCAGTCTCCTCCTTTTCCCTTGGGAAACCTAGATGTCAAAAGACCAATAAATGCTGGCAATTTATTATGTGGAAAGACAGAACTGAGATCTAAGCCGAGTTTCTGTCTGAAATGGTCACAGAGCCCTGGGATGGCAAGTCAGAATTGTTGCTCTCTGTTCATACACACATAAATACCCAGGGATGAAAGAATGTCACAGAGAGAAGAATTATCAGCACCACAGGAGCATTGAGCAGAAAAAACATGGTTCAGATTTAAAGGTTGTTCAGGGATTGTACTGCAAAAAAATACAAAAAAAAAAAAAAAATCAACGAAAAAAGTTATAAGGAATAAGATAGTTTCAATTTGCAGTCAGTTTATCAGCATTGGTCAAGGAAAGATTTGTTTGATCCTAAAGGACAGCAGGTGTATCACTACAAGGCCTAAAGTTCTCCTCCATCATCCATAGATGCCATACCCTGGCCTCTGGAGGCACGTGTGGTATAATTGTGATGTTTAAATGAACAAGAAACACACACACAGCATTTGGGTTTCTTCCAGCCTCCCAACCATCCAAGAAATCCTGCAGCAGGCCCAGGATGGGGAATCCTGCTCACCACCACCTATGCAGACACCCAAAGCACACCCTGCCAGCTGATTCCTCACTTCTTCCTGGCCTCTTTGCCAGGGTTTGGAGTATTCCAACACCTCCTGGATAACTCCCTTGTCCTTGCCTTTTCTGTACAGCTGCAGGCAGGGAAACTTTCTCCAGCTCCATGGGATGCAGATTACAAAAATCTCCCTCCACCCTACAGAAAAAAGAGCTGGAATATGAAATAAAACATTTAATCTTTCCCACCAAAACCAGACTGTAAACAGCCTGAGGGCTTAGCCAAGTACCTGGCATGTGGAAGAGACTTTCAAACCTGCTTTCTTCCTCCCACATCCCAGGTGAGCTTCCTGCCTAATACATGAACAGATTTCCCACACAACCCAAGAGGAAGGGAGCTCTCAGCTCCGGGATGGAGTCCCCAAACACTTTAAGCCCCTGTTGCTTTGGGTTAAAAACAAGGGGATGCTTGGAGGAGCTCCTGAGGAGATCAGTCCCCACCAGACATTTGGGCAATGAAGACATTTAACTCCACGTGGATTTTCTTTGGGTTGGAGGGATTTCAGACATCCAACTTGTCTACAGAATGGGAGGGGGAAAAAAAGTGTTCCAGAAGGAGTTCAGTGCCTCCATTCCTAAGGAGATGTGGGAGATGCACTGCAAAAAAAAAAAACTAGAGACAATCACACCCCAACCACTCAAAAAAAGTCCTTTTTCCGTAACAACAACAGGAGCTCAACAGCACAGCTCAAAACAGCCAGGGAGGCAGACAAACCCAAGACCACCCTGATCCTGCTCCATGAAAAAGTGGCAATGATTGCTCTAGGGAAGACACAGCAGTTTTTGTGCAGGAAATTTTGTGCCTGCTGGATAAAGCACTCCCAGAAGCTTGGGTCATTCTGCCCTAGTCGTGTCCTCAGCTTCTCCCCATAACTGAAGGCTAAGCTTTGACTGAAGGCAGAATCCTCCAGCTGCTGTGGAATTCAGCCTGCAGATTTCAGGAATGCCAACAGCCACCCATCAGATTCAAAAAGGGAGGTGGAAATCAGAGCTACAAGCCCATCACAGCATCCTCAAAAGCCTGGACACTCGTCCCTTCTTCCATGGCATCCCTGGCCTCTCTTTCAGCCAGGGAATGTAACCAGTTCTCAGGGAAAGAAGGCTTCACAGCCATCCTTCCTTTCCTCCAAATCCCCCACAACTCAGCTGGGACCTTTTCCCAGCCTTTTCCAAAGAACTTTTAACTGATGCACTGATACATTTGAATTCAGGCACCAATGCACACGGGCTGCCTTTGGGACTCTCCACAGCCTGTGCCAGGACTGGACAACCTCTTCCACGAAGAATTTTTTTCTAATCTCCAATCTAAACCTCCCCTGGAAAAATGTGAGGCTGTTTCCTCTTGTTCTATTATTGTTTGCTACCTGGGAGAAGACATTGACCTCCCTCACCACTTGGGAGACAAAGGCACATCAACCCTTCCATAACATTTTGAGGGAGATAAGGATGTAAATTAACTCCCCAGCATATTTGCCTCAGTGTTAATTAACTGTGTCTGTCTCCTATAGACCCGGCAGTTTTAGGGGTCTGAACTGCCTTAGGTTTTAACAAGAAGGTCATTTCTGCATCTACAAAGAAAGCTGATTTTGTCCCTCACCACCTTTAGCCCTGTTAGATTCAGAATTAAAGTCTTTTCATGTAGCTTAGAGCAAGATGATGTGCTATGGACACAATGGAAGAGGAGATTGTAAGTCACCATCCCCATTTCCTTTTCTGCATCCTTCTGAGACAGACTAATTCCACCCTCTGAAATTTTCATTAAACCAGTGAGGTAAAACAACCTTTTTTTGCAGTGCTAATAAGAATGGCATTCACCAAACAAGAGACAGTGGTAGGGGGGAATCAATACAGCACAAACATCCCATTTTGCCAGTTTAATCCCTCCAGCAACCTATTCAACATATTTCAGAACAGTTGCCAGCCAAACATTAGATTTTCATTTGCACTGGACAGTACTTAGGACACCCACGTCTCCAAGAGTCAATAAAATAGTGTGAAACCCACCAAAAGTCTCAGGTTGGCCTTCTGTGAGCAGCTCTGTGTCCCACCAAGCACCAGAAATGCAGTGTTCAAGGCTCTGCCTTTGCTACATTTTCTTTAATCTGCCCCAAATGTTCATAATCAGAAGGAATCCTTCCCTGTGAGGGAGGGGAGGCCCTGGCACAGGGTGCCCAGAGAAGCTGTGGCTCCCCCTGGATCCCTGGAAGTGTCCAAGGCCCGGTTGAATGGGGTTTGGAGCAGCCTGGGACAGGGGAAGGTGTCCCTGGCCCATGGAACCGGATGAGCTTTAAGGTCCCTTCCAACCCAAACCTTTCAAAGTGTTCTAAAGAAGAACTGCACAGTTGCACGAAGCAGGTTTTCCAAGAGGCCAAAAAGAGGAAGAAGTTAAAGCTCTGATTTATAAAGACGGTGATTTATTGCTGCAAACACACACGGGACAGGGGAGGAGGATGAATTAGCCCCAAGAGCCCAAGCTGGCACATCTCTATCAGCCTCCTGTCACCCCTGGGACAGGGATCCCATATAACAGACAGGGTGACTCCAACCCAGCGTCTGTGGCTGTGCCAGCCCTGGTGATTAACTCACAGATGTTAATTACAGGATGTAAACAGTGCCCTCACCTGACCCACAGCCACGCCAGGCATTTGCAGCTCAAGCAGTGCCCTCGTGGTTGCCCATGTGCCACATCTGGCAGAGCCACTGCCGTGCCCTCCCTGCTGGAGCAGCACAGGGCATCGGGAATGGCACCACCTGCACCTGGCACTCTGCATTTCTACCCCCACTTCTTCCACTCAACAGGGAAAAAATCCTTCTCAGGGCTGAGAGCTCACAGAGCTCCTGTCACAAATAACAAGCCAAGACTAAAGCCTTGTGTCAGCCCAAACACCCAAGGAATACCTTGAGGGACACAGCTCAGTGCTTCCCAAGGTACTGGGGGAGGGACACACTGGGAAGAGCCAAGCAAGGCAGGAACTGGGAGTACTGGTGGATGAAAAGCTGGACATGACCCAGCCACATGCTCTGAGCTGAGCCCCCAGTGTGGGCAGCAGGGGAGGGGAGATTCTGCCCCTCTGCCCCTGTGCTCAGGTGAGACCCCACCTGCAGAGCTGCCCCAGCCCTGGGGAACAACAGCACAAGGACCTGGAGCTGCTGGAGAGAGTCCAGAGGAGACCCCGGAGCTGCTCCAGGGCTGGAGCCCCTCTGCTCTGGAGCCAGCCTGGGAGAGCTGGGGGTGCTCACCTGGAGAAGAGAAGGCTCCAGGGAGAGCTCAGAGCCCCTTGCAGGGCCTAAAGGGGCTCCAGGAGAGCTGGAGAGGGACTGGGGACAAGGGATGGAGGGACAGGACACAGGGAATGGCTTCCCACTGCCAGAGGGCAGGGACAGATGGGATATCGGGAAGGAATTGTTCCCTGTGAGGGTGGTGAGGGGCTGGCACAGGGTGCCCAGAGAAGCTGTGGCTGTCCCTGGATCCCTGGGAGTGTCCAAGGCCAGGTTGGATGGGGCTTGGAGCAACCTGGGACAGTGGAAGGTGTCCCTGCCCATGGCAGGGGTGGCACTGGATGATGTTTAAAGGCCCATTCCAACTTGAACTGTTCAATTCTTCTCTGATCCCTGAAGCAGTTCTAGCCCACAGAACCCACAGAAGGTGGTGCTTCACTCACCACAACAAGGTCCTTAAACACTTCCCAAGTTTCCTCTGCCACAAGAGCCCCGCTGCTGTCAGGGAGGTATTTAACCAAAAGGAGCCCTCAGGCAACAACCCACAAGTGCTGCCAGTCTGTGAGAAAAGCAGCCAACACCAGCAGCTTCACACGTGTCACCGTGACCTTCTGCTGCTCAGGGACAGCATTCCTCCAGAGGCACAGCCAGATAACACAGAGACAAGGGCACTGAGGAACTTATTCCTGACACACACTCGTTAAACCTCTTTTTGCTCTCTTCCCAAGCATCTTTTTGGTTTTTAACCTCAATTCCTCAAAGGAGAGCAGATGCCACCTGTCCAGGAGATGCCTGACTCTGCTAGTGACTAAACCAATGTAAAAACAAGCACGCTCTGAGCCTCTCCACCAAAGGAAAAGCAAACAAACACTCTCACATCTCCCAGGAAGTTTGTCCTCACGTCAGCTTTCCTCCCAGCCTTTCTGTAGGCAGCCTTTAAAACATGTGAAAAGCCCTGTTTCATGTTAAATTCATACCCAGGAGGCAGGGACACCAAAAGAGGACACGAAGCAGAGTCAGGATTCCCAGGCTGCTTTCTGAGCTGTAAACACTCAGAAGAGCAGATCACCTTAAGTGTGGAGGGCTGGTGTTCATGGGTTGAGTATTCCACAGGTGGCACTGGGTGCTGAGCATCAGCTCTTCCCCAAAACGGGGCTAAAGAGCTGCCTATGGCTGGGCCTTCACACACAAACAGAGGCTGAATCACCTCATCCTGCATGGGAAGTTTCTGCTCCTCCATCCATCCACTTGTGCAATTCCTGCTCCTCTCAGGAATCCATATGGAAAAACACACAGGATCAGCAGTTTGCTCCTGCTTAAACCCTCCAGTACAGGCTCTGAGGAACAGCAACCTGAAGGGGAATTTGGTTATTCCCCTACTTTGGCCAGCACAGCCCCAAAGCCCAGAGATTCATTTCTTCCCTGAGGTCACAAGGAGGGGCAGAGAACTGAGCTGGGGCAAGGCACGGGCCACGTCCCTGTCACCCATCCCAAAGGGGTGAGCAAGTCTCAGGGGGAAAGGACTTGGAATCACAGAATGGTTGGGTTGGAAAGGACCTCAAAGCTCATCCAGTGCCACCCCTGCCATGGGCAGGGACACCTTCCACTATCCCAGAGCACTCCAAGCCCCATCCAACCTGTGTCAACACAAGCCAGCAAAGCCAAGCTCAAGAAGCCTTTGGACAATGCCCTCAGGGATGCCCAGGGTGGGATTGTTGGGGGGTCCTGTGCAGGGCCAGGAGCTGAACTCGATGCTGCTGATGGGCCCCTCCCAACTCAGGCCATTCTGTGATTTTATGAACATTTCAGTGGTGCTACCAGCACATCTATGGGTTTTTTAGAGCACCCCTCCCCTTCCAAAAGTTCAGTTAAAAAACTATTTTCCCACTGATTTCCCCCACAGGATGAACCAGAAGCTACCAAGCTCCCCTCGGGTCAAATGTGCTGGGCACAGTTAAGCTCAGCCTGGTGCTTATCTCCCCCAGGGCTCCACTCTCCAAACATGGCATTAGTGTGGATCAGCCACAGCAACACAGAGCCAGGCCACCCCCAGCTGTCCCCTCAAGGGCACCTGGCTCGTGCCAGCACTCTGCAGGGGACAGCAGAGAACAGAGATGGTTCTGGTTCAGGATGGACGAGTCCTTGCATGAGGAACCTGTGGCACTACAGCCCTCGAGCAGCTCTCTTTGAACTTCAGTAGCTGCTTCAGAACACAAAGCTAAAAAAACAATTTAAAAAGCAAAATGCAAAGTAAGAACTTGGGGGTCATTTTTGGCAACAGAAAGATTTCAGTTTTCCCTCAGCGCTCTCACAGGCGGCCGCATTCACCTGTGGCTAATCTCTGCCCAGACACTCTCTGGTGACACTGATTTTGAGTCAGTCCAGGGATTAAATGAGGTTATGCAGAGGGCCAAGGGCAGCCCGAACAAACACGAGCTGGACCACAATCAGTGCAGCCCCAGGGACCTGCCCCACCCGTGGAATTCAGTCCCCATCCCAAGGATACAACACAAAGGTTCCCCCCCACTGCTTCCTGCAGCACCGAGCTAAGGCTGGCACCTCTGGGGACCAAACCAGGGGCAGGAGAGGAGCCAAAAACTCCCCACTGAAGGCAAGGAGCCTCCTGGAGTCTTCACATGGCTCCACCAAGAGCAGCAGGTCCAACACAGCCACCACACAGCTCCAAGGCATAAATCTCAATGATGATCACAGTCTTTAAAGCCTAAATGATTCCATGCTAGGAAGACCAAGTTTCCTAGACTTTTAACAGGTTTGTGCTTCTAAGAGCAAATTCCACCAAGATTTATTGCAAAAAGGAAAAAAAAATGTATTTAAACAGAATCATTAAGGTTGGGAAAGGCCTCTAAGGTCGAGTCCAGCTATTAACCTGCACCACAGTGCTGTCCCCATGTACCACACCTCCCACACACCTTCTGAGCACTTCCAGGCACTGTGATTCCACCAGTCCCCTGCCTGTCCCAATGCCTGACCCCTCCTCTAGGGAAGAAATTCTTCCTCCCATCCAACCTAAACTTCCCCCAGCACTTCCTCCCATCCTGTCACTTGTTTTTGGGACACAAGTTTCACACAGCCAGTGCAAGAGGTCTCCAAGCAACTGGAGGCTGGAGATGTTTATCTGTTAACTCTGTTCCTCTGCTCTTCCCTACGCCCCTGGATCAGCTCTGCATTGAAAACTTTCCAGAAATCCCTTCCCTGGGGCCCAAACTCTGGAGCAAGAAGAAAAAAAAAAAGGGGGATGCAAGAGAAGAGCAAACAACTTCTGCAGAGTCAGCAGCGAGTTCTGGCACCTAAACTGATGGATTTGTTTTCTTTTGAGGAACTGGAAAGGAGGGAAGAGGATCAGTGCTTCAGAAAAACAACACTGCTACAGCTGGATCCGTGGAGCATTGCTGATCCAAAACAGGCTCCAGCACCCCAAGGGCTGCTGCACATCACACAGCAGCTTGGCTTGCAGATTTATTTGCCATTTCTGGACATTTCCAGCGATGGTTTTATCCCCTGGACAAAAGTTGATGTGTAGGTGCAGTGCTTAGAAGAGTACCCAGTACTCCACTCCCAAATTTTTGCCATCTTCCTCCAGCAAGGAATGCTGCAGGGAACATCAGTATGGGAGCTCTGGTCTCCCAAGTGGAGGGAAGGAGGAATCTCACCCTGGTCAGAGGTCAACCAAGAGCCCCAGATCCTCTGTCTGACCAGCACCAGGTCAACACCTCAGTGTTTGGCCCCCTGCTAAAGAGAGACTCACCATTTCCTCCAGATCTCCTTTAAAACTGCTCCCAGAAGCAATTTATTTATTATCTTAATTAAAAGCAACACTAAGCAATCACAGAGAACAACCCAACAGTTCTGCTGCAGCAGCCACCACAATCCCAGCTCCCACAGCATCCCCATCACCCCTTCAGTGAGCTCTCAGTACAAAAAGGCTTTTGTGCAACTGCTCTCATCCCCCTGGGACAGCATCAAACAGTTTGGACACTGCCTGTTTAAACTGCCTAAAAATCCAGCTGGCTTTGGAGCAGATGCAGGTAAAGCCTGGGTGACTGGGATGCAGCAGGGACAGGTGCTCAGGCACAGCTCAGATCACACTGGGTTAGGGTTTTATCACCTGTTGAGTCAGCAAACAGCAGCACTCCCAGGCAGCTCTCCAGTCAATAATCATTTCGGGGGATTACCTGCAATTCCTGACCACAGGCTGTGGAAAGGGCACAGAAAGGAGTTTTTTCAGACTTCCATGCAAGAAGGTCCTTTACCACCACCCAAGGCTTCAATATCCACCACAGGCTTCCTCCTTATCCTGAAATCCCAGGTTTCCATCAGAGCACCTCTCCCAAGTCCAGGCTGTTGATTCCTGTGTTTACAGTGGGTGCTGGCCTTATCGACAGGATGACTGTCCTGGCTCTGCTGAAGCATGATATAATCCCTTAAAACAGGTTCTCATCAAATGCTGTTTAATCAGACCATGTGATTTCCACCTAAGCAGAGAGGGCAGAACCCCCAGCCTGCTGCTGCCTTTCCCAGTTCACTCCATGAGCCATCCAAAGCCTGCCATGGAATATTCAGCCAGCTGCCTTTCCTCTTCCCCCCTGCACAAATCACCGACAGCTCCCTGCAGGAAACTCCTCTGATAAACGGTGGGAGGACCTGGAAGTTCTTATCTGGAGTCTGGGGGATATTTTCCAAAAGAACTAGGTCACAGTGGAGTTCCTGCAGAATCAGGTGGTTACTTACATCCTTAAGCCTGGAATATCCAATGGTTTATTATTCCTGCATGTGGCACGTGGAATTGTTCAGTTCCAACTCAATTCATGGGCCCACAGTGGAGTCTAAGTGGACAGAGCAGCTTCTCTCCCATGCTGCTCTGTCTAGGCCTGGTTTGTGACAGATTTTCCTTGGAAATGCTTCTGAAGGACACATCCAATCTTATCTCTTGATGACTTCCAGGAATGGGGCCCCCACAGCTTCTTTGGGCAGCCTCTGCCAGGGCCCAACCACTGTCTTGGGACTCTTGGGCAGTGAAAAATAAAATCAATTAAAAAAAAAAAATCTTGTCCCCCAAAATGGATGAATTTGAAAAGGTTTGAAATGAGGCTGGTCACAAAAAAACCAATTTTTTTTTTCCCCCTAAGGAAGAAATTGGCTCTCCCAACAGGACATGGACTCAAGGGATGAAACCTATAAAGTCTGTGGGACTTTGCAGTCCCATGTCTCTGGCAGTAGAATCAGGAATCCCTGAGATTGGAAAAGCCCTCCAGGATCATGGAGTCATTAACCCAGCCTTGACAAGTTCAAGGGCAAAGGTAGAAGCTGCTCTGACACTCCATCAGCACTAAAACATCTGGTTTTGGCCACCCTGTGATGAGGATCCGGGCAGAAATTACAAAGAAAAACAAGAGAGCCAAGCAGGACAAAGGAAAGTAAAGCAGAGACTAAATCTGAGCCCATCCATCATCATCAGGAGAGCACTTCCCACGATGGGGAGGAAGGGGAAGGAAGAGAGTCAGCCATGGGGAACAATTGCTCCAAGGAAGGGGAAGCAGCATTGTTTGAGAGATTTAACAGAAAAGCATATAAACCTATCCCCCATCCCTCAAAAAAAGGAAAGAAAAAACATTCCCATAGTCTTTGGGAAGGCCTCAGCTCCACCTTGACATCACACCCCACTCTGAGCCAGAAGGGAAGAGAAGCTGCTTTGTTTGATTTTTTGCCCCCCAAGCTGCATTACCAGCCCTTTTCCCCAGGAAGGAAACCTTCCACACTCCCCTTCCCCTCTAATCAGCAGAGGCTGAGCCTGGCTCCTTATTCCAGTTCCCCAGGAGCCCTGACAGTGCAAGGAAACGGGAGCAAAATGCAGCAACTCCCCACTGGGCCAGGAACTCAAATCCTGCAGGACATGTGCAAGCCTTGCAGGAGCTTCCATGGGACAGCAAACAGACCCAACACACCCCTTTCACTGAGGAGATGATCCCTCTCCTTCCAGCAGGGAAGAGCCCAGGGACAGGTGGGAGACCAGGTTGTGCACATCCTACTTGGAAATGCTCAAACTCCTTGCTCCGTCTCACTTATCTCCAAGCTCCCCTGCTGTAACATGATTGCAGCTGAATTTTATTCCATTTAAGCCTTTCCCAAAATACCTATGCTCGTTGGAGGTACTTCTTCCTCTCATCAGAAGCTCTGCAGAAATTAAATCCTATTAGTGCATAACTCTCATGCAGTAACTGTGACATTCCAGGGATTTTCACTGGCAGGCTCAGCAAAAACCCAACCAGAGGAGAAGTCCTTCAAACACGAGACATCCAAGGCATCTGAAGCCTCAAGGCTTCTTTCTGTGCACAGGATTTAGTGCTAATCCCAAAGCTCCCCAGCCCTTCACTGCTGGAGCTCAGCTCTGTGCTCTGCCCTATCCCATCATCCAGCAGCAGTTACCTTGGATTGTTCATGCCCCTGGATCTCTGGAAGTGCCCGAGGCCAGGTTGGACAGGGCTTGGAGCAGCCTGGGACAGTGGAAGCTGTCCCTGCCATGGCAGGGGTGGCACTGGATGAGCTGCAAGGTCCCTTCAACCCTAAGCCAGTCTGTGATTCCAGGATTCCAAATCCCTCAAAATACTTTAATGGATCTCAAATGCTGCAGGAGCCTCCAAGTTGCTCTTCACCTGCTTTTTTTAGTGCTGGAAACACCCCATCTTTGCACCTCCTCCCAAAGCAAAGTGGACACATCTGCTTTTCATCCACAAGCCCCATTACCTTTAAACCTTTTCCTACAAATACCTGCATGTTTCAATGCTAGAGCAGCAATACCAGGGCAGATCCCAGTCCTTCCTTAATGACATCTCCTCAAAAGTTCCTAGACATGGCTCTGGAAATGAGCTTTCCTCCAATGGGCACCAACTGAGTGCTTTTATTTGGGCTGTCCTGGCAGCATCAAGGAGAGGGACATGCCTGAAGCACAGGTATCATCCAATTGCCACCTCTGCACACTCCCCAGCTCTCAGGTTAGAGAGGCTGACAGCCAAACTCTGAAAAGCAAAACCACATTTCTGAAATT
Organism: Falcunculus frontatus; assembly: GCA_013398115.1. NCBI lineage: Eukaryota > Metazoa > Chordata > Aves > Passeriformes > Falcunculus > Falcunculus frontatus. The sequence continues at coordinate 302,308 of VZRV01007622.1, forward strand.
CTCCCCACTTCTTTCCCTGCAGCTTTCCAGTGGCATCTCCACAGAGCCAGAGCCTGGTTTCCAGGGAACATTTTCCACCTAAATGTTAAGGGAAGCAGCACGTGGTTCAACTCAAAGCCCCCTCAAAGCCATCTGCTTTCCGAGGGGGCTTTCTCCTCCGAAAACTCAAAATTAAAAGCACCAACCAGACAAAAAACACCCCCAAACCAACAAGGCCTCACTTCCTTAACCATAATAGGAAGCTCTGCAATAACTTTGGGAGGCAGAAGTTGTTAAAGGGCAGATATTTTCTGTCCATTATCTGAGACATCTCTCTAGGCTTCATTAAGCACATCACAAATTTACTTTTGTCAGTGGAAGCACAGATGGCATTTGAGCTAAAGATTAGGATCCCACTTCCTTCCTCTAAAGCAAAAGGCAAACATTAGCAAGGGCTACTGGGGTTAACCTTTAATTATTGCACAAGAAGCCTGAGTCCACAGTTCTGACAGGCTCTTCAGACCTCAGAGCCCTTCCAGTGCCTAAAGGGGCTCCAGGAGAACTGGAGAGGAACCTGGGATAAGGGATGGAGGGACAGGACACAGGGAATGGCTTCCCACTGCCACAGGGCAGGGATGGATGGGATATTGGGAAGGAATTGTTCCCTGTGAGGGTGGGGAGACCCTGGCACAGGGTGCCCAGAGAAACTGTGGCTGCCCCTGGATCCCTGGGAGTGTCCAAGGCCAGGCTGGATGGGGCTTGGAGCAATGGATGATGAGGTGAACTCATCTTTGAGGTCCCTTCCAAGCCAAACCATTCTGTGGTTCAAGATTTGCTCCCTCTCCAGGGAGAGCTTGGACCCCTAAGAAAAGGGCTGTAAATGAGACACACCCAGCTCAGGGACAGCTCCAGCCAATGCTGAATTTAATCCCATCCCCAACTGAATTAAAGCAGCTGATAAATAAAATTGAGGCTTTGGGAACAGGTTTGAGAGAGGCAAGTTTTGAAGCCAAGTGCTGTGCACAAACAGTGAGCACGTGACAGGGGAAGAGGGGACCTCTTCGGGTTCTCATCCCTCAGACCCAAATCACACACGAGCTGTGGCATCCCTTCTCCCAGAGAAGCCTCCAGCTGTGGGATCTGGCACCAGCTCACAGCTCCAGAAGACACTTTATCACACCTTGCTTAGCACCTTCCCAAGAAAAGACCTGGACAAAACACATCCAAGTGAGGTTTCTTCTCATGGCCAGGCCTCCCAAGAGTGGGAATAATCCGTGCATGGCTCCCCACAGAGCTCAATTCCTGCCTGTCAGCATCCAGGCTGTGGCAGCACTGTACCTTTCCACTTCCCCTGCCATAAAATTGAGTTATTCTGGGCTCAGGATTGACACCAAGTCAAACTCCATCTGTTTCCACCACGATAAAGATTCCTCTGAGGTTGCTCTGCTGAGTACCTGCGACGTTGCTGCCATGGCTCCCAGCTCAGCCCTCCCACAGCGGGAGCAGGGAGCTGTGTGATGCCAAAATTAGTGCCTGCACGGCTCAGGGTTTATTCTGGGCTGGGTGCAAGGCAGTGCCTTTGTGCTTTTTAAGTGGTCAGACCAGTGCTAAGCACAGCATCAGTAAGCGAGGAGTCTGGAGTAAGGAGAAAAACACAACTGTGACAGGGAAAACTCAGGAGACAGCTCTTTCCAAAGCCATTTCTTGCCACGTGGAAGTTCCACAAGTTGCAGCATAGTCAGAGAAGCATCCCACCCACACAATTTAATTCAGAGCTTGTTTTAATTTAAACTATTAAAAAGAAACCCCATCTATCAAAAGTTGCAACAGCAGCATAGGAAAGCGAACACCACAGCAGCATTATCTTTGCACCCAGCAAGAAATAGGATTAAAAAGACACAAGAACTATCAATAATCTGCAAAGCAGAGAGGTTTCATGAAGTGCTGGAGGAGCAGAGAAAGCCAAGCAGCAGCACAGAAGGTGGGCAGGCAGGGAATCAGGAGCAGGATTTGCTCCAGCCATGTAAATCACGAGCCATCAAGCGCTTGGGTGACAAATCCATTTGTGCTGGATAAATAAGGACAGCCAAGCCAAGCCAAGCCAAGCTTGCCCATGGCCAAAACCAGCACCAGCAGCTCAAGGACTTCCTGCAGAGTCACTGCACTGAGCAACAGCTCAGATGTGACCTGTCACTGCCACAGCACCTTCCTCAGCCCTGCCCAGCCAGACGATGCCTTGTGGGAAGTTCTGCTGCACCCTCAGCTCTTTCAGAGCCCAAATAACCACTGACATTTCCAGAAATGCTGTCAGCAAGCCCATTTGGGCAGCCACCCATCCACACACTGCCTTCGGGCTGGGCAGAAACCTCACCTCTGCTCTGGAGCCAGCCTGGGAGAGCTGGGGGTGCTCACCTGGAGAGGAGATGGAGCCAGGGAGAGCTCAGAGCCCCTTGCAGGGCCTAAAGGGGCTCCAGGAGAGCTGCAGAGGGGCTGGGGACAAGGGATGGAGGGACAGGACAAGGGGCAGTGGCTTCCCAGTGCCAGAGGGCAGGGCTGAGGTGAGGATCTCGCTGAAGCAGCAGTGCAAGTTCCTGCACTGCCAGAAAAACACAAGCCTGGGTGACACACAGAGTTCTGTCACTGCTGTCCCCAGCCTGGCAGCAAATCAACTCAGAGCACAGGGAAGCCCTCTGGGAGATGACATCTCCGAGAAAATGTACTTTATTCTCACCTTTTCCTCTGGATGGACTCAGTACTTTGGGGACTCTGGATATTCCCTCAGGAATTGGACCCACCAGCCTTGGCCAGGGCAAGGAAACACACACAGAGAACAGCCTCAAACCTGATCACACCAGTTTTCACCTGATTCTATGGGGTTTTTTCCCCATAACAGCTCACAGGTTGTCCTAAAAAGACCCACGTTCAGTCTGAAAAAGCACACTTTTGCCAGCAATATTTCCAGGAGCCGAGTGATGCTGCTGGAAGCAACCCCCGTGCTGCTCCCACCCCCAGAGCGAGGTTATTCCTGTGAACAGCAGATCCCCCGTGCTCAGCATCCCCCTCTCACCACCACCCCCTCAGGGGAAAGCGCCACTTCCCGATGGAAGGCGAGGAGCCAACACTTTCCCTGCTGCCCTCCTCCCAAATCAGTCCCAGCCACCCCCGGAATCTCTGGGAAGCAGGGTTGGGGGAGCAGCACAGGCGGCTTCAGCTGCCAGACACCTCCACGTGCCAATGGCTCGCAGAGAAAAGTAGCCAAAAATAGCTCAGAGTCCTCTACCCAGCCCTGTAAGACCGGGATTTTACTCCTATCCCATTTATCCGTGGGATAAATGCCTCCTCCACACCCCTCAATCACTACGAGCAGGGAGCTGAGTGGGTTTGGAGAGCTCTGTTACATTCCCAGGCCAACCCCAGGGCACCAAAGTGCACTCAGCCACCAGGATGAATAAAAACAACGCTCAGGGAATGGGGTTTAGTTGCAAAACATCCCTCGTGAGCATCCCATGAGGTGGTGAAACACTCCCTGTGTCACTGCTGCAGCAGCAGGAGAATTTTCCCATTGCCACCTTCACACCCTGGTGGTTCCAAAGATGCTCTGAGAGCTGGGATTGTTGGCTCAGGATAAATTGGGCAGAGCCCTTTGCCAAATACCTCCCGCTGCAGAGCTCCCAGAGCTATTTTGGGCAGGTTGTGTCCAAAGCTGAAGGTATTCCTGGTATCTGCTTATTGTCCATCAGGGCAGGGAAATAAATAATAAATAATCACAAACCAAGCGTTCATCCTTTGGTTTTTGCACTGGAGAAAAGCTGCTAGAAAGGACAAGGGAGGGAGAAAAACTGCTGCAGGTTCCATTTCCTCAGTGGGTCTGTGTCACTGCTCGTGGCACAGAGTGACACTAAGCTGACGTTACAATTGGAGCAAAAATGATGTACTAAAATGTTGGAGCCAGGCAAAGGCTCCCACAAAGCCTTTTCCAGACCCTCTCTCCCACCTCAGCCTGCACCACCCCCTAAAAACCCCACCACCAAAGAGGTTGTGACAGAAGCCAAAGAGCAGCACCCACAAAGGTGGATTAATGGGAACAAACCTCAAGGAAAAAAAAAGTCTCCATGTCTGGCTGCCTTTCTACAGCATCCCAGTGTTCACACCCTCATCCTGCCCCACTGAGGCAGTGCCACATCCTTCATTTTGCAGTCACTAGAAAATACACTTATTTCCTTGGCCAAAAGCACTGATGTCTGCAAGGAAAAGAGGCATGATCCCAAATCTTTTCAATACCTGACACCTTTCCTTTCAGAGTCATCAGCAGAGCACCATCCCAAGCTATGGCACATTATCTGAGGACAAACAACCAACAAATTATTTCTTTGTGGCGCTCCAGTGTTTCTCCATTTAAAAGGCAGGATAAAAAGCTCAGTCCCTCGCTGTTCCCATGGAGAAACAGGAGGGAGATGGCACAAGCAAGAGTGGAACCCTCAGAGCTGCAGGATGACCATGGCAGACAGGTCTTCATTAGATTTTTCATCCTTTCAGAGTTCTCTAAAAGCCAAACAAGTGGCAAAGCCTACTCCTTTTTTCTTTGTCACATTGTAAATGATGGGTAAAGTGTAAAGATCAGACTCTGCAGCTGGTTTCAGCTCTAGAGCAAGAAAAATATTTAAATACAGCCCTCATGCTGCATGGCAGGGAGAGGATTTATTACTGCTGGGACACAGGACTTTCCCCACAGGCTGCCTTCCCAAATTCCCAAGCCTCCCACCTGGCAGTGAGCCCTGGGGGGAATCCAGACACCTCAGCAATCCCTGCATACCCACCCACAGCATAATTTATTTCCGAGCTCAGCCACTTGCAGCAATATTTATTTCTTTAATACCAGCTCCAGTGCCTCAGCCCAACGCTTGTTCTCAACAGCTCTGCCACTTAGCAAGCATTAAACCTGATGGGGCATGAGACAGAGCAGGGTTTTCCTCACAGCCCTGTCCAAGAGCTGCCTCAGAAGAGCTGACAGCCACAAGTCTTTTTAGGCAGTATTTATTTTGTACCTTTCCTTCAGAGAAAAAAAAAACCAACACAAAACCAAGACAAACTTAACAGCCTCTTGGAATTAAACATATGGGAACAGTCACCAAATATGGCAAATTTGGGAGCAAAATATCTCCTAAGCTTCAGGCAATGCTGAAACACAGCAAGAAGTTTTAGGGTGGCCAGACAAAAGCAGCCAGGAGAAGACAGACTCCAGGCTGCCCCACAGTTGTATTTCACTTCCAGCTTGAAGCAGAAAACTCCTAAAAAGCATGAATTGAATCAGGGATCCAGGTTGCAGCTCTCTGTGTTGAAAGGGGATTTGAGGTCAGTGCAACCCCCTTCCCTCCAAAGGCTGGTTGGTGTTTCCTGACTGTGGTTTTTAAACCAGAAAAATGTGACAGTGCCTCGAGCCTGAGGGGTTGGAGCTGTAAGAAGCACCAAAGATGCTCTTTCTCCCCAGCTTTAGAGTCAATTCAGATATAACAATGAGCCTAGCAAGGCTGGGAGAAATCAGATGGCTTTGCCACACGAGGCACTGGAATTGCACAGCCCCAGGAACTCCTACTCCCACTTATTTTAGCTCTGGCACTCTGGGATTAGGTTGCTCTGACAAAGCCCAGTCAGAAGCACCAGAGGCTGATAAACGCCATTAGCTGCTCACACAGCTGAGCAGCAGCAACTCTTAGCTGGAAAAATTGGGAACAATTTGGGAACTCCACAGTCAGGCTGACCTTGGGCACAGCAGCAGGGAACAGCAACCAGCATTTGCTCCCACTTTTGTCCAAAGCCATCTCCTCCAGCCACCTGCAGCACAGCCAGGGCTGATTTTCCTCAGATTAAGCCCGGCTCAGGCAGCCTAAAACGTGGCTTTGAGAGGGCAGGCACATCTCAGCCACGGTGCTACAGCAGGGACCATTCCTGGCAATTCCCAGCTCCCTCCCTCCTCCATCTCCTGCCACGCCATCAGTGGGTTCAAACAAACCATCTCCCTGCCCATCCAGCACCTTGCAGGGCCTAAAGGGGTTCCAGGAGAGCTGGAGAGGGACTTGGGATAAGGGATGGAGGGACAGGACACAGGGAATGGCTTCCCACTGCCAGAGGGCAGGGATAGATGGGATATTGGGAAGGAATTGTTCCCTGTGAGGGTGGGGAGGCCCTGGCACAGGGTGCCCAGAGAAGCTGTGGCTGCCCCTGGATCCCTGGCAGTGTCCAAGGCCAAGCAATTCTCCACCACTTCACCCTTTGCCAGCTTCAGCCCAACATTTTCCCATCCTTCCAGAGGCCAGAGCCCTGAAGGAGCACCAAGATGATGCAGGAAGTCTGTGCTCCCTGCTCTGGTGTTCAATGGCTGCACAAAAACTCCAGGATTTCTTTCTCCAAGTAAAGAGCAGCCTGGGGAGATGCAAGAGTCCCTAAATTCAACTCACAGCATCATCAAGTTTGGAAAACACCTCAAAGATCTTCGAGTGCAACCAGCAACCTGACTCAGCTGGGTCCAGCACTAAACCATGTCCCCAAGTGCCACATCTGCACCTCTTTTTGGAGACTGAACACCTCCAGCCTGTTCAGTCCGTGCTGAGAGCAGCCATCACCTCATTATCCACACACAGAGCACACAACGACGAGGCAGCTGCATTTCAGACACCCAACCAGTTCACAAACCTCGATCCCAAAACTTAAATTAAAAAAAAAAAAAAA
>VZRV01007622.1:317243-482360 GCA_013398115.1 Falcunculus frontatus
TGGTTTGGGGGCAAGGGGGAGGTTGGGGGCACCCCTGCGAAGGGAAAAGTTGGGGAGCGCTTGGCACTGTGCCAGGAGGTTTGGGAATGCTGAGCCCCTAAAGGGCAGCGAGCAGCCGGGAATTACAGAATGGGTTGGGATGGAAGGGACCTTAAGGATCATCTCATTCCAACCCCCCTTCCACTATCCCAGCTTGTTCCAAGCCCCATCCAGCCTGGCCTTGGACACTTCCAGGGATGGGGCGGCCACAGCTTGGGGTAGGAGGGGTGGTTTGTGCTCCCACCTGAGTGGACAGAGGTGGATAAAAAGGGTCAGCTGCAGGTTTGGGCTTTGCAGCCTCCTGATTTCTCCCCCCCTTTCCAACTCACCCTTCATTTTCCCCACCCCTGTTATCAGTGCACGTGGTCCTACATTAGACCCTGAACTCCCAAGTGTGTAGATGGACCTGATCTCCACACTGAGGCCATCCTGGTGTGGGGTCCTCGAGCTGCAGCATTTTGGGGGGGAGTATTTTGTTCCAGGCTCAGGACTTGTTTTCCTCACACTGCAGCAGCACAGGTTATTTGGGATGAGAAGGGTGCCCAGGCCTGCCCTGCACTGTGGCCAAAACTCAGCTGTGTCCTGGCTGTGAATCTTTTGCCCTTCTTTATGCAAGGTGACAAAATACTTGGCTGAGAGCAATGGATTCTTTTTTTTTCTGTCTGCAAATTGGCCATTTTCCACTTTTTTGGCCCAGCCCTGAAGTAAAGACTGATCCAAGCAGTGCAAAAGGAAGGGATGTGCTGTCAAAATAACAAGCAAGCACAAGCCAAATGCCAGACTCCTCTTTACTGAGGCAGACTAAGCTGAGAGGTTGCTAGCAATTGGCTCTTTTCCTAGGAGAAGCAGAAATAATCCTGCTGCACCCAGCAGCAGGGGAAAACTGGAGGTGAAAAGTCCAAATTTAGAGTCTGATCAAGCAATGAGCAGCACAGCAGAGGAGCTGTGAGGCTGAGGTACAACCAGGCAGCAGTCCTGGCAGCCCTTTGCCAAGCGCTTCTCCTTGCAGCACTGCTGACAGCAGACATTTCGGAATCCCAAGCCTCTGAGAGCTGTGATTACCTTAAATCCTGATGAAAATCTGTCCTGTGGGAACACTTTGTTTGCTGCCTGGCTGTGGGTCCACGGCAGAGCTTCAGGATGCGTTTTCCTGCCAGCTTGGGGGTGGATGTGCAGGAGGGGACGGGACAGATGCAGGTATTTGAACACACTTAACAAAGTCTGGTGCCTTTGCCAAACTTCAAACATCCTTGGTTTTGTGCCTAAGGATTGTCTCCTCTTAACTTCAGCAGAAAGAGTTCAGCCTTCCGTAAGATCAAGGGGAAAATATTCTTTTCTGGCACCAAGAGGAAATATTCTTCAAACTTGTGAGGTTCCAGAAATCCTGCAGCTGCTCCCAGCACCAGCGAGTCAGTTCCTCATAGCATCCATTTGCCGAGGAAAATGCCTCTGAAAAGAACCAGAGTTTGCACATTTTCAGGATATTTCTGTGACTTGGCCGGTTGAATCCGACACAGGATCCTGCCAGGATGCAGGGCTGGGGAAGGATTTGTTCTCCAGCCACTCCAAGCAGCTGTGAGGACAGCAAATATGAGCAGAAGGACCATCTTTGCCCCCTGAAAGCAGCACTTTGGCTGCTAAAGGCCATGAAGTGTCAAAGAAAAGCCACTGAAGGAAATTTACCATGAATTTCCAGGCAGCCTCTAGGAAAACAGATACAATTTTGGACAGGGAAGGTTGGATTCAGATTTAAAAGCTCGTCATCCCGTGCTGAAAGCCTTGAATGCTCAAAGCTGCCTTAAATATCTCCCTTTGGCATGGGTGGGATTTCTGCTGTGCTCATTCCTCACCATATTCCCAGCCAGCTTCACTTCCAAAGGATGCCCCTCCAAAGCCCTCCTGAAAACCCTCTGGACCCTGGGGACACTCCCTGTGTGTGATCCCTTTTTAAGCTGCTCCTTTAGGACCTCGCTCAGCTCTAAACCAGGGCTGAGTTTCAGGATTTCACACCACATCCTGAAAGCATTTTGTTACGTGCTCATGGAAGGGAAAATTCCTCCAGAAGGGACATTTTTGTTTCCTGGCAGGGAAATACGAGGCTGGCAGCTCAGTAGGGCATCAAAGTCTCAGAGTCACTGCTCTGGTCTTTGGTGGGGATGGATGGTGAGGGAGATGCTGCTGTTTCCTACAACAGTGGGATCAGGAGGAAGGGGATGAATAATCCTTAAACTCAGCACCAGCCTCCTCCAAGAAGTGCAGTTCCATCCCCTCTGTAGGCGGAGAAAAACCCCTTTTTCTCCTCCCAGGCTCACAGGTGGAAGTCTTTGCTGGAGAAACACTCTCCTGAGCCCTCCTGATAACCCAGACGTGGCCTTGGACACTGCCAGGGATCCAGGGGCAGCCACAGCTTCTCTGGGCACCCTGTGCCAGGGCCTCCCCACCCTCACAGGGAGCAATTCCTTCCCAATATCCCATCCATCCCTGCCATCTGGCAGTGAGAAGCCATTCCCTGTGTCCTGTCCCTCCATCCCTTGTGCCCAGTCCCTCTCCAGCTCTCCTGGAGCCCCTTTAGGCCCTGCAAGGGGCTCTGAGCTCTCCCTGGAGCCGTCCCAGAGATGTCAGAGCATGTTGGATGTTCCCTTTCCTGCATTTGCTGCTGCACTCGGGGGCAGAACAAGGCAGGGTCTGGTGGCAGCACAGCAGATTCCTCCATGGCCCTTTGGGGCAGAGCAAGGAACTCCCCCAATCAGTTGCCAGTGTAATGCTGCCACATCTGGAATGTGGACACCGAGCAAGGCTGGGTGATTCCATTAACTCCCTTTTGCAGAGAAAAAAATGAAGGATGAAGAAAGCGAGGCTGGATTTCCTGGGGGTGTGTGGCAGGAGTGGAGCAGTGCCCGTGTCTCTGCCCGTGCAGAGCAGCTCTGGGAGGCAAATCCTGCCTGTGGCTGCCCCAGAGCATCCGAGCAGCCCGGGCAGGGGAAGGAAGCGTGCAGAGGGACACACCATTGTTCTGCCCACTCCAGGTCTCGGGGAATGCAGGGCAAACAGGAGGGAGCCCAGCGCTTTCCTGTGTTTGTGCTGGGGATATTTTCATTAAGGTCCTTTTTCCTACCTCTTTCTCCAAGGCCTTTGTGCCTCTAATAAGTGCAAGGAGGGTGTTGATTGTAAGCGTCCCCTCAGGCATAATTATTTTACCATAATAGCATTTACAAGGAGGGCTTGCAGAGCCATTTTCCTGTTACATCCTCTGTATTTCAACCTCTCTTTCACTCCTTTTGCTGCTCAAGCTGCCCCAACAAGCCCTTGCAAGGTCTCCATTGCTGCAGCAGAAGCCATGGTGAGCCAGTGAGCCCTGAAGAGATCACTGAGGGTGAAAATGGGAATATTTGATGTTACCCAGCAACTGGAAATGAAGATATCTTTTGTCCAACAAGTCAGGAAACACAGTTTGCACAATAGCTGTGTCTGCCTGCTCTGGGGGAGGTTAACCAGCAACCCCTTCCAGGAGGTAAGAGTGATGTACATAAACAGGAGCAAAGTCACTGGCAGGGTTTATTGGAGCAGGTAAATCAGGTCCCTGTCACCCTCAGCATCCCCTGAGCACTGCACTGAAGTCTTGCAGTGTGAGGGGGAAAATAGGGATGGCTCAGTCATAAAAATGACAGAAAAATAAAATTGAGAATATCTGGAGGGGCCAGGAGGAGGTTTTGTGGTGATGGTGACCCACTGGCAAGGTGAGGACTGTCTGTCCCCATCGAGGTTTCTCAGGATGAGGAGCACCCTGTGCCCTCCTGTCCCTCTGAAGCCCTACAGGATGTTACCCTCTTTCACTGTCTTGGGCAACCAACTCCTGGACTGTCCCACAGCCCTTCAAAGGGGTGGGAACACATGGATCTGCTCAGTCCATACAGAGCCCTCTGGCTGGAGGGGAGCTGGGCAGTGTCCTGACAAGGACAGCCACTGCCACAAAAGGTCCCCAGCTGAGCTGGTGGCAAGACTTAGTCCTGTGTCCCAAGCTTGTGATGTTTTATTTACTGGCATTTTTTCCCACATTAAACATACAACTGGAAGGAATGGAGCCATCCATAACCTCCAGCTCCTGCTCTCTGTATCAAGCTTAGGATAAACTCAAGGCTCCTGTGGAAAAAAAACATAGTAAAAAAATCATGTCAATGTGGTACTTCACAATATGGTTTATGGTGGGATTTGGTCAAAGGTTAAACTTGATGATCTTGGGGGTCTTTTCCAGCCTTAGTGATTCCATGATTCCAGATATATTGGGAGAACTTCAGGGCATGTAGGTAAAGCCACCTCTGAACCAACTGCTTTTAAATTAAACTGTGTTTAACAGCATTTTCTAGTGCAGTCCACTCAATAAACAAATGCAGCTGAAACAGCAAGGAAGGAAATATATTGATCATCATGTGAGGCAAGATTCCCCCGCCCTCGTGAGAAGGAGCTTTCCCAAAAGTGCTGCTGATACCAGCTGGCCAGAAGAGTCAGAGAGGATGAGTGTGAAGGCCAAACCTTGCTTGCATCAATATCCCAGTGGCTTTTGCTGGAGGAGCTCCCATCACATCCACCCTGGAAAGCAGATCCCAGCGTTCCCGTCTGCCGCTCGCCGGCTGCCCCCTGCACACAGGGCTGCTTTGTTCCCTCTGCTCCCTGCCCACCCACCCCTCTTCTCCTCACCAACACATTAACAGAGCCCTTTGGCTGAGGCCTTTGTTCTGTGCCTGCACAGGAAGCTCTGGGCTCGTGGATCACATTCCTGGTGCCAGCTCGGGATGATCTTTATTGACAAACCCATCATGGATCCGGCTCCCTCCAGGAGGACTTTCACCTGCTCCAGCTCTGGCCACGTTATGGATTTGGAGGGGATGTTTGGATACAAACACAGGCTCCCAGTCAAACACTTCAGGGATGTGCCCTGCTCCAGTTAATATTAAACACCTTTGGAGGTATCTCTGCATTTCTCCAGGCTGGGAGGAACCTGCTGCATTCTTCTCATAGCTCCTTTGCAGGTACTGAAATAAAATCCCTGACTTGGATCCCTGAACAAAGCCCCTGTTATTCAGCCAGGCAAAGGGGAACATCAGTTTCCTCCCAGAGTTTTCTGAGATGGAGATAGAGGGTTTGACCCCATCACAGGGGCTTTATCTGGGATGAAAAAAACACCCCAGCCTCAACTCAGCCTGCCTGGGCTGGAGCGTGTGTGCACAAACACTGCTGAAATTAAACCCCCAGAGTTCAAAACCTCCCTGAAAAATGTTATATGAATCCATTTCCCTCTATTTCTACTAAAACAACAGCAAATTTTCTTCCTGTTACAATATAATGTTGTTCTACATGATGCTGTTCCAGCAGTTTATATAAATTTATATAAATTTAACCTGTAAATTGCTTTTTGATGGGTGAGACACAGCACCTGCATTCAGCTTTCCAAGCATCAGTAACTGTGCACAAACACCATTCTCTGTTGAAGCCAGAGTGACATTTTTGGGGTATATTTGGCCCAGGAGGGATTTAAGAGAAGATCATGGAAAGATGAATCCTCCTTGCAGAGCACCAGCCTCTGGGTGAGCACCTTGCAATAGCCATGGATTCACAGGTTCATGGAATATTCTGAGAGCAGCCAGGACTCTTTCCAGCCCATGGTCAGAGCAGGGCTGGGCAAAGCAGCCCCAGAACATCCCACATTCCTGGGATGGGAGCATGGGCTGCACCCCTGGCTGCAGGAACAAGCCCAAGGCTGGGAGATGGATTTTTCCAGCCTCAAAAATGGAAAGCATTGTGCTTTCATCTGCTGGAGTGCAAAATCCACCAGTGACACTGGTGGGAAGGAGGGAGCAGCATCCTTCACTCCAACCAGCTCCTGCTGGGCTCCGTGGAGAGAGGTGAGGATTAACTCAGCCCTGGGAGAGTACAAGAACTGGGGGGTCCCCACACTGAGGGACAAGCAATGTCCAGCCATCCTTTCTCCAAATGAATCCAAACCACCTCCCAAGCCAGGCCTGGAGCACTCTGAAGATGTCAAGGCCCACACAAAAATCCTTCATCCAAGCATGTTTGGGAAAGCCCCCAAAGTGCTGGTTTGGGCCCATTTCAGCTCAGCTCTTGGGCAGAGGGTGGATCCCAGGCCAGGGATGTGCTCCATCCAGGAGGCTCCACAGCCCAGAACCTGTTGGGCTCGTCTTGCTCCTAGCTTCCTGCTCAACCTGCCAGGAGCTGATCCCAGGAGGAGGCATTTCAGCCAGGCAGCCTCCTCAGCTGCATGGAAACACTTCCAGCCTTTTCTCCCAGGGCCAGACCTGCCCTGGATTCTGCTGGATTCACCTTGAGCTTCCTCTCCTCTTCCTGGCCTTGGAGGCTTCTCCCTGTTGCAAATCTCTCAGGGGTTTTGGTGCTGCAGGTGCTCCTCTTCATCCTCCCATTGCCAACTCAGCCCAGAAGTTGCATTTCACACCCCAAACCTCAGCTGGGGCCAGGGGCCACCCCAAAATCACCTCATTCTTCGACACCATGAAGGGACCAGCACCAAACCCCTCATTCCCAGCAGCACAGCAGAGGCAGAGCCAGGGAATCTCCACTCCTTGGGGCAGATTTCCCCTCCTGGTTTTGTGGGCCAGGTCGGAGAGGCCTCGAGATGTTTGTTTTGACCCTGAGGTGACATCTGGGGTGGAAAGGTCACAACAAAGACACTTGCAGTGTTTACCCTCAGAGCCCAGCAGCCACCAGCAAGCTGTGCTGGGCACTGGGGCTGTAATGAGGAGAGCAAATATTATCCTACAGAGGTGTCAGGAGCTGCTGCTGCCTTGAAATGCTGGGAGAAAAGCCTCCTTAAATCGTTGGGATTCCTCCCACCAGCACAGGGGTGAGAGGAATAATATTTGGGAGAGGAACACACCCCAAATGACAGCGTCTGCGTGAGGGTGGGAAGCAGAGAGCAGCCGGCATCTCCCGGCCACAGATGGTTCCCATCAAGAGGAATTTTTTCTTGTTAATCCCAAAACAAGCTTGGGATGTATTTTTATTTCAGTGTTAAGAGGAGAAAAAAAGAAAGTCTGACATGACCCCCTGTTTTTCTGGCCTCACTCCCTGCTCAGCCTCTGCTCTGAACAAGCACAGAAAATTTAGTTCATGTTAAAGGCAGGGACCCTGAGAACAAAACATCCTGGGGTGGTTCTTCCAGCTCCTCTTGACCTGGGAATTTATTCCATTCAAGCTGGAAATGGAGGTGAAAAATCTAAAGCCTGAGTGTGTATTTGAAGTATCCTCTGGTGTTCTCTGGGCTGTTCATCAAGGGACAGAGGACATCCAGGTGTCTGTGGGGGTGCCAGCAAGGGTGTCCACTCTCCCCTTTAAATCTGAAAGCTGCTTTGAGGGATGGGCTCCTGAGCCAATCCACTCCCAAAGCCATCACATGAGCTCAGGAGCATCTCTAGCTCAAAAAAACCCCCCAAAATGGTGATAAAAACTGTGATCAGTGGGAGGACTGGGAATTAATTTTACTCAAAAGACATCCCAACAGCCCTGCTTTGAGGACTTGCCTGGCATTCCTTCCTGGCCTCCCTGGCACGCTGGATGCCACGGTTCCTCAAACTTGCTGTGGTGGAACTGCCAAGAGGAACTCCCTGGCACATCCCAGGAAGTTTCCAAGGACAGCCATGGGTTAGGGATGTGGCACCCCTCCAAATGATCAGCTGGGGGCCATCTGAAAGGATTCACATGGAAGGAGGGTCAGGAAACAACTTTTGCTTATGGAGTGACACTTCTGGTCCATGGTGGTGGCCTTGCTGGAAGCAACCCTACAAGGTGGTAACCTCACAGTAGGAACTTTCTTTCAGATAGATCCTCCTGGGATATTTACATCCCCCAGATGAGGCTGGGCATCCCCCCCTCCTCTCTGGCAACTCCCTGGAGTGACTCAGGACGTGCAAACACTGACTCATCCCAACCTCCCAGGAGCACTGAGCTTCCCACGCGCCCCAAGACAGGGTGGTGGGAGAAGGGAAGGGCTGCACTCGGCCTCCCCTGTGCCTCCAGGACATGGCAGGGAGGACTGCAGATGCATCAGCAGGGTGGGGCAGGCAGGGCAGGCTGGGGCAGCCAAGGACCCTCTGGACAGGGATGTACAGAGATAAGGTGATCTGGTGTGGGAGCTGCTGCCCAGTATGGGAAAAATGGACTGGGAGCTGTCCTCCAGGATGGGCTCTTCTGGCTCAGGATTGGTTTAGGAAGAAGGATTTGAAGAGCTGAGGAAGAGGATGGGGAAAGGCAGGGCTGGTGTCCTGGCAGCTGCAGAGGGTGTAAAGTCAGCTTGGCTGCACAAATGCTGGCTTTCATCAGGATGTGATTATTCCATACAAGGATAAAAATATGTGGTTTCTGCAGCAAACAGCACCACTGAAAAAGCTGCCAAGCTCTCGAGTCTGTGAGCACCCACCGCAAATCCTGCTGGAAAATTGTGGAGGAACCTGGATCTGCTTGCCAGAGATGAGGTGGATGGTTCTCCTGGAGATCTGAAATTTGAATGGACATTCAGATATATAACTGGTCATCCTAAAAAAGGTATTTCCTCATTCCATTGCACCTTGGGGGGGACAAAGCTCCCTGACCCGTTTTGTATGTGAGTCAGAGCACCACATTTGGCATTTCTCCTCTGTTAGTCCTGGGAAATGGTTGAGTCCAACCCCTGCCCTGCACAGACACCCCACCAATCCCACCCTGGGCATCCCTGGGAGCGGTGTCCAAATGCTCCTGGAGCTCTGGCAGCCTCGGGGCCGTGCCCATTCCCTGGGGAGCCTGGGCAGTGCCCAGCACCCTCTGGGGGAAGAACCTTTCCCTGATACCCAACCTAAACCTCCCTGACACAGCTCCAGCTGCTCCCTCGGGTCCTGTCAGACACCAGGATCCTTTCCCTGTTGTTCCAGGGGGAGGATGGAGCTGGGACAGGTCTCCAGGTGACATCAGCACCAAACCTGGGCTGCCAACACCAGCTGGCCCAGGATGGGGGGTTCAACAAAGGGATTTCTGGCCACTTACTGACCTTTCTGCCTTTGGCTTTCATGCCTGGTTGAATTACTCTGTTAATGATGCTCTTCTGAGTTAATGACCCAATTAGGAGCTCCACAGTGTCGAGCCCCCAGGTTTCCCCATGTTTAAGCATCCTTTCAACAGCATCCCTGGACCATCCTTCTTCCACCATGGGTTTAACTCCTTGTGTTTCAGATGTCCTGGCACTATTTTAGGGTGAGGGATTCTCTGGGCACAGCCGAGTCCCACCCAGGCTGTGGCCATAGAGGATTTCTGCCACGTGGATTCTCTGGCAGCTCATAAAGGGCTGTGCTCCTATTCAAGCCTTGCCCCTGTGGGTCATTTATAACTTCCTGTGCCAGCCCAGTGTCACCAAGCTGTCACAAAGCCACTGCCCATCGAGTGTGGCTCGAAGTGGCTCCAAAAGTGGGCTGGATGGGACAAAGGAGCAGAAAGTGGGCGCTCCTGAGTGTTTTCCATTCACAGCAGAAGCAGAAGGGATGTGTGATGTGACATTCCTGCCATTAAAGATTACAGCCCAGCCAGGGCAGAAGGATTGTAGGAGTCAATCCCATTTAAGCCTTTCTATTTAAAGGAATAAACTACCCAGGGAAAAAGCAGCCTAAGATTAGAAACTCACAGGATTTCCTCAAATTCCAGCCATCAGCCCCAGATTCACCCCAGGAGGGTGGTTTGTTATTCTCCCAGAGCACAAATCTTGCACCCCAGCAAAGTTAAGCCTGGATTATGCTGTGCAGGCCCAAAAGCCACGCTCAAAGCTGGTTTAGTGCTGCTCCCTCTCTGCCTAAACCATCTCCAGGATTCCCTGATTAAAAAGAGGATTTTAGGTAGGAGAGTTTTGGCTTTTTGCACAAACAGATTCCATATTGCTCAGGAGGAGGCTCCTGTGCAGAAGCCTTTCAGAAAATTTAATGCTAAGCAAGGTGGGAAGCAGAAATAAGTGTTTTTTCTTTTTCTTGTTTTGAGTAGGAAAAGAACTCAAAGCCCATCCAGTGCCGCCCCCTGCCCTGGCCAGGGACACCTTCCACTGTCCCAGGGTGCTCTAAGTCCCATCCAGCCTGGCCTTGGGCACTGCCAGGGATCATGGGGCAGCCACAGCTTCTCTGGGCACCCTGTGCCAGGGCCTCCCCGCCCTCACAGGGAGGAATTTCTTGCCAATATCTAATCTAAAATCTCTCCCCTCAGTTTAAAATGACACAAAGGATGTGGGTAAACCAGACTAAGTCACCCTATGCTTTGTGCCTCACCAGCCAGGAATTGGGAAGTCATTTGGGATTTGATGCCTGACTCTGCTGCTTCTCCCTAAGCTGGGTGAAACTCCAGCCTAATTTATCTTAAAGCAGGAAAACACAAAGCCTGTCCCTAATGGGATCCCAAAGGAATGAGGGATCCCTTCTCCCCCAGCACCGCAGCAGGATGGGAGCAGTTGCTTTTTCCAGGCACAGCACGAGAGGGTGACTCATTCCTGGCAGGAATTTCCCTGTCACCCATCCCCTCCAAGGGAGCTCCAGCCCCTCTCTCTGCCTGGAGCTTTTCCCCCAACAGCAGCAAGGGGTGAAGGCAGCTGTCGGATCAGCCAAGAAGCAGAGACCTTCCCTGAATCCCTGACATTTCAGCTGCCAGCAGCTGTGCAGGGACGTGTCTGAAAGGCCCTGAGATCCCCACACCCTCCCAGCTGTGTGTTTTGGGAAGGAGGGGAGGGGAATTCTGGAATCACGAGGGCAGGGGGACTGGGCATCGAAAGACATCTCACGTGCCAGTTGTCCCTGTGGTGGCCTCGAGGTGCCACCAGGGCTGGGCAGGGCACGTGAGGGAGCCCAGCCCTCCCAGGAAACCTCAGATCAGCTGCATGTGCACAAACAGGTCCAGCAGTGGCCATCCAGGGATGACCACACGCCCAGGTAGCCCATGATTCATGGGACAGCCATCTGCTGAAGCTGCAGTCACTCCCTTTCCACCTCCAGTTCTCCTCTGGGCCAAGCAGCAAAGCCACAGGGGCAGAAGGTGCCTCCTGCCATGGTCACAGAGCATGGCCTGGTCCCACAGCAGCAGCAGCTGCCAGGGCTGGTGCTGCAGCAGCTGCTGATGTGACACAAGACCTGAACTCAGCTCCACACCACAGCAAGGGATCCAACCCTGTGGGATTTACACCACAGCAATGGATCCAACCCTGTGGGATTTACACCACAGCAAGGGATCCAACCCTGTGGGATTTAGTAGGTCTGGGGTAGCCTCGGGGGCACACCTCGATTTCTCAAGGTGCAGAACCTGGAATGAGATCTTGGAAAGCTGGAGATGGAAGGAAAGAGTTCAGAGGAGGCTCTCATTTTCAGAAAAATAACAGGATTGTAGAATCACTGAACAGTTTGGTTTGGAAGAGACCTTAAGGCTCATCCAGTGCCACCCCTGCCATGGGCAGGGACACCTTCCACTGTCCCAGGCTGCTCCAAGCCTCATCCAACCTGGCCCTGGACACTTCCAGGGATTATGGGGCAGCCACAGCTTCTCTGGGCACCCTTCACAGCCAAGAATTCCTTCCCAATATCCCATCTAACCCCACCCTCTTTTGCTTCATAACCTCATCCTACCACTGCCTACCCTGACACAGATGCAGCAGCTCAGGATATGGGAATGGCAGAGATGTGCCCCCTTTCCAGGTGTGCTTTTCCTTCACCACTTATCCCAAACACATCAAGTCACCCTTTTTTTCCCCCCACCCTGGGCAGCCACAGCTTGGACGTCAGTGGAAAATGATTCCTTGAATGAGTGTGGCTGGATCAGCTGACTGGGCTGGCTGCAGCAAATCTCGTGGTCACACACTCTCAATGTGCAGCAGTGTCTGCCTAAGCCTTTCCGTTTATAGGGCGGAGAGAGGAGCTGGGAGTGTGGAAATAAATCCTTTGGAAGCATAAAGGGTTTGGAGACTGAACAGGACTCCCCAAGGGGAACACATGGGGGTGCAGAAAGGGTGGGCAGCAAGCACGGATAAGGCATGGGATGGAGCTGATGGAGCATCACCAACTCCATGCTTCTGAGGAAAGGCACTGAGCTCTGGGAACCAGGATGAGAGCTGGGGCTGGGATCTGCCTCCCAGCTGGGTTGGGGGTGCAGTGCTGGAGTGTGAGACCCCCTCCCTGCCTCCCTGCTGCAGCCTGGCTCATCTCTCCGACCCCTGGTCTCCCCACAGGAGCAGAACTCCGGCTCTGGAATAAATCCCAGCTGTCTCCCAGCTCTTCCCTGGGCGAGCTGCCATGCCATGATAAAGCAGCTCCTCCCTGCAAGGCAAGCCCCTGAGCTGCAGCTCCTTGGGAAGGCAGCCTGGTGATGGGCTGTGTCAGGGAGTAACAAATGCCTTTAATTCCCCCTTCATCCAGCAGCTCCCTGCGAGAGGCAGCGTGTCCTGAAGGAAGGTGAGTGGGAGGCATCTGGAGCTGTGTGCACAGGCACTCAGATCCCTGGTAAATCACCCAGCCAGGCTCTAAGAACCCCAACAGGCTCTAATTTCTCTCTCCTGGATAGACATAGGGTAAAGCTTGCTGCTTCACTTGGTTATCCCAGTGCAAGGGGCTGTTAGCAATCCCTGAATTACTCTGCAGGGATTTTCCCCACTGCTGTCAATGGCAAAGTCAGGAGAGGAGGGGATCTGAGCAGGAACTGCTGCTGAGGTTTCATTTCAAATATCCATCCCCTGAGCATGAATGTTTCATGTCAGACCTGTAGGGGCTTTTCAGGTCGATCAGTGGGGTTTGCTGGCATTTGCACCAGCACCACTGGGGCTGTCAGCTCTGATCATGCACAGCTCAGGGCTCACTGGTGACTGAGAACAGGCTTGGGCTCCATCCAGTTCAGATCGAGTTCATTAAAGGAAATAAAACACTTCCCTACAAGCCAAACCTCCTTTTCTGAGTGTTGTTGAATGGGAGGCTGCAGTTCTGGACCAGAGCTGAGGGGGAGACCTGAAGGGTATCACTGCAAACCCCCT
This sequence comes from Falcunculus frontatus, assembly GCA_013398115.1. NCBI lineage: Eukaryota > Metazoa > Chordata > Aves > Passeriformes > Falcunculus > Falcunculus frontatus. The sequence goes on from VZRV01007622.1 coordinate 330,325, forward strand.
CTGGGGGCTCCAGCCTTGAGATCTGGAACCTCATGGAGTAGTGAGGGACAGCTCACTACTCCAAGGGAGGGCTTCAGGTCCCCTTTCTCAGTACAGCCACCAATTCTGCAGCACCTCGGGATACCTAGAAAACACCTGGCCCTGAAAGTTCCCAAGGGGCTGTCCCCAGCTTTGTGGGGTGGTGAGGGGCTGTTCTTTCTCCAGGACACCTGACAGAAATAGGCTGCAAGGTGGGTACAGAGAGGGCATTGGTAGAGTAGTAAAATAGCAAAAACAGGTCTCTGAATGGTGAAGCCTCTGTTGGTTTGATAATGGTCAAGCACAGAGGAAATAAATAAAGTTCCCCTTCCAGGCCAGGTTGGAGCACCCTGGAATAGTGGAAGGTGTCCCTGCCCAGGGCAGGGGTGGCACTGGATGGGCTTTAAGGTCCCTTCTGACCCAAACCCTTCTGTGCCACTACGATTGTATGAGTTTATATGAGAGAGCTGCTCTAAGTCACTCCCATCCCTACTCCCATCCCTACAGTCTTTCTGCCAAGATTCTCCTGAAGATCCATGTCTCTCTCTTTCCTTCCCTGCACGGGAAAGAGAAGACCAGTTCAGATAATCCTCATGGCAATTGGGATTTGGGCAGCCTGGGGAACCCTCTTCAGGAGAAGAGGATCCTGCAGGTCCCTCAAAGAGAAGGAGAAGGACTCCCTCTCTCTGCTCCCAGGCAGAACAGCATCTTTGAAACTGAAACCTGGAAAGACATAAGGAATCTCCTGGCATGCTGCATGCTGCTCGGGCACCCATGCCATGCTCCCACTGTTTGGAGTTATCTGTACCATCATCATCTTATTTCTAGTGATAACTCTAATTAATCTCATTTGAAATAATAATGGGCAGAGTCTGAAATATGTTAAGTTCCCCTTTCAGGCCAGGTTGGATGGGGCTTGGAGCAACCTGGGATGGTGGAAGGTGTCCCTGCCCATAGCAGGGGGTGGCACTGGAGGAGCTCTAAGGTCCTTTCCAACCCAAAACAACAAGAAACAACAAACAAGCAAAAAGCCATCTTTGCTTCACTTTCTCCCTCCTGGCCCCTGCCAGCCTTGCTACTCCTCTTGGCTCTGCTTTTCTCCAGGACTGGTCTGGGAGAGCATCGTTCCCAGGGCAAGTGGAAGGGGAGACAGCTCTCCCTGGCAGAGGGAGGCTCCCAGGCCGAACTGCTGGGACACATCCCGGGGCTGAGCGGTGGAGCCCGAGCCTTTCCTGCTCCTCCTGCAGGGATTGGCGGCCGGGAAAGGCTGGAGCCAGCCCGGGATGGTGCCGGAGCCGGGCAGCGGGGGGAGCAGCGAGACTGAGACACGGGACACGGAGCAGGAGGACGGAATGTCCCTGCCCGGGGCAGCGGCGGCTCCCAGGCTCGGGAGAGATTCCCTGGGGGACAAGGGCCGGGGTCCTGGCAGCGCCCAGCCCCGCAGAGGGGCTCGGGGGGTGGGTTTGGGTTTGGGGATGCACGGAGGGGATGTCATGGAGCTGGTGGGATCCTGGCTGGGCACTGCTCCCTGGGGAACACCGGGAAAGGGGAGCAGTGCCAGGGCTGCGGGGGAGGCTCTGCAGGGGGAAGCCGTGCCCAGGGCTGCTGTGGATGGGAGCAGCGTCTAAACGAGTCCTGCAGCGCCCTAATTGCATCTGTGTGCTCCCAGCTCTCCAGAGCTCCTGAATCCCAGCCAGCCCCTCTGCCTCCACTATTTTTAAATCCATCTATTTCCCTGGTCTCTGTGCTTTGGTGCAGCCTTTTCCACACTGACACTTCTGCAGCCCAGAAATCCTAAATATTCTCCTTCTCCCAAGAGTTTAAGCACCAGCTGCACTGGGGACCAGGGGAGCTCAGGGACTGCAAGACAGGGCTGTGCTGTTTATTGTGGGTTTATGGCACTTTCTGAAGCATGGGAAACTCTTGGCCACAGCCACACAGAGCCAGAAATGTATTCCCAGTGCAGGATTCAGGGCGTGGGATTGGAGCTGGGACCGGAGACAGAAACCCTGGTAGAAGCCAAGGCTGGGGGAGGTTTTTTCCCTGATCCCACCCTCAAGGACAGTGGTCCTGATGTCCTGGGGACAGCCCTGTGGTGCCCAAGATTCCTGCAGGGCTTTTTGGCTGTCCCCCCATCCTGCCCCACCTGCCACTTCATACCTGCTTCCATAGGGTGACCACGGACCTTCCTGTAAATGCCATGGAAGTCAGGAAAGCTTCAGGCAGTGGTGGATTGCTGGATTCACAGCACGTGGTGAAATCAGTGACAGAGCCCAGAGTGGATTCATTGTGCATCCCATATTTGATGAACTTGCCTCCAGCAGATCCAGTTATTCTATTAGCTGGAATCAGGGAGAAAATCATAGTTAAATTGTTAATTCATCAAGACAGGCACCGTCACAGGGACTGAAGATATTTCTGAATTTGGGGGGGTCTTTGGAAAATCAAGACAACTCCACAGTGTACAAATTGCAAATTTCCACAATGTACAAATTTCTCCATTATTTTGTGCATCCAGCACACAGCTTTGTCATCGGAAACTCCAATAACCAGAACTGGGTCTTCCATATCCAACAGAAACCCTTGGAAGTTCAGGATTTGAGTGTTTCCCTCTCACTAAATTGCAGCCCTGACTTCCACCCTGAACTGTTACAAACTCAGGAGCTGCCTTAAATTTGCTGCTGCTGCTTCTCTGTGTTCAGGCAGCAAAGGAGCTTGAAATAATTCCCAACTGGATGGGGCTAAGCCAGATCCATGCAGGAGAGGAGCAGGGCAGCTCTAAGAGGCTTTGAGTCACACGTCTTTGTAATCACAGCATCCCCTGGGTCCCAAACCAGGAATGATCCCAGGGGGATTCGGGTCTTGACGTCAAAGCCAACAGAGTCCAGAAGTGCAAATGATTTCAAAGACTGAATCCAAGCTGTTTGTGCACAGCTGGGAAACATCCAGCACCCTCCTGAAGGGAATCAGGAGTGGAACAACGATACTCATTCATTTAAACCTCCTACCCCACCTCTCCCAAGCACCTCTGCCCCAGGCTGAACAAGAGACCTTCTGTGCAAAGCCAAATTCAGCAGCTCTGATGCCTCCTCCAGGGTTGGGAACAGCCTGACAAATCCAGGAACTATGCAGGAGATGTTCAATGTGCTGAGTGCTGGGCTGGGAGCTTGGACTCTGTTGCCTGGAGGTGCAGAGAGGCAGCTCCTGCATCTCTTCCAGCTGTGGGAAGCACAATTTGGGCATCCACATTGGAGAAAGGCATCAGTCATGGTCCCACAGGCTACAAAAACACAAAGCAGAGCCTGTTCCTGCCTGGGGTTTATGGCAGAGCAACCAGGAGCAGGGAGAGAAGACAAGGATACAGAGGCTGCTCTGTGGTTGTGAGCACCTCCTGGCCAAGAGATCCATCTCTGCTGGATGAGATTGGAGCTGGGATAATCCCACACAGAGCAGCTCCACATCCTGGGCTTCCAGCCCTCAGCAGATTGTCTGTGCAGGGAGGGAGAAGATGCCTCTGGGACTCTCTTTCAAGTCCTCAGCATCCTTGTGGAGAAAGAAGGCAGCACAAACCAGCCTGGCTCTGATTCTGCCCCAAACTCGCCTTCCATGCCTCAGTTTCCCCAACTTTTATACAGGATAATCAGCCTTGCCCAACTTTATTGAACCCTGGGACATCTGCAGATGTGATGAGTCAGATCTGCCTCGTGTGACTCAGCTGGCAGATCCCATCCAACAGCCACGGAGCTTCCCCTGCTCCAGGATCCCTATTTGCTGTTCTTACTGCCAAGTGCATGACTATTCCCAAAACTAAACATGCCTGTGAGTTTCTAAACCCATTGGGGAAGACCAGGAAAAAGCCTTTCTAGCTTCATTCTGAAATGGGAAACAGAGAAAAGTTCACTGGACGGTCCACAGCTTTCCTCCCTGCAAGTTACAAAAGAAGGAAAACGGAAAACAAAGAGTGGGTTTTGCTTCTAAAATTAACATAACTCTCCCTGATGCAGGAATGTGGCTCTACAATGCCAGGAGCTGTGGCAGGACAGGGATGTGACCCTGGAAAGGTCTTTAATGTGTGGATGCAGCCCACTGGCAGCTGGAATTAAATGTGAGCAGCTCCTTCTGAAGCTCCCAGGAGCAGGCGTCGCTCTGTAAGAATGCAGCAGGGTTGCATCATGTGGGCTCTTTGAATTTTCCAGAAATCTGCCACCTCTTCCCTGCCAGGTTTTCGTGGGGAATCTATACAGTAGCTGGGAAAAACACACTGCAACTTTCTGCTGGCATATTTGAAGCAGGCAGGAGTATTCAGGGTATGTGTAGTGTGTGGGGTTTGATGTGGGGACACAGGGAAGATGTCCCTTTTTTCCTAAGGGTCCCTGGCCTTGGAGATACATCCTGGAGATGCATCCTGGCCTCTTGCAGACACATCCTAAACTGCTACGTTATGGGTTAAGCTCCCTGACCCAATCTGGACCTATGGCAAGGGACATTTGCCTCCCAGGTGGGTGCATTTTGTCACCCCAAGCAAAGCTGCAGCAGCTCACATCTGGACACAAACTGCTTTGGTCCCACCAGCTCAGCATAATGTCCCCAGGGTTGGGCAACCATGGTCCTTGGAAACTTGGGAAGAATGAAACCCCTTCTCCAGTTTGGTTTTACACTAAAGGACAGATTTAGATTAGATACTGGGAAGGAATTGTTCCCTGTGAGGGCGAGGAGGCCCTGGCACAGGGTGCCCAGAGCAGCTGCAGCTGCCCCTGGATCCCTGGGAGGGTCCAAGGCCAGGTTGGATGGGGCTTGGAGCAGCCTGGGACGGTGGAAGGTGTCCCTGCCATGGCAGGGGGTGGCACTGGATGAGCTTTAATGTTCCTTCCAACCCAAACCATCCTGGGATCCTGTGATTGCTGCTGTATCTCTCTGGGCAGCTTTTCTGCTGCCTCTGTAAGAGCAGAGAAGACAAAGCAGCTGCCAAGCCCCTTCCTGAGCATCCCTGTGCTTACACATCCCAGCATGAGGCTGAGGAGGACTGCACATGCTGTTTGTTCCTGGTTGGCCGCTGCCCAGGCTGAGCCCAGCGTGTCCTTCCTGGGATTCATCCCTCCCCTCCTCCTTTCCTGCCTTAAAACTGCTGCACCAACCCCCCAAAGTCCCCAAGGCAGCAAACCCAGCAGCCCCAGCCCTGTCCTGCCCTCAGCCCACTCATCCCTCTGGCTTCAACAGCAGCAGTTTTGGGGCTTGGCTTGTTGGGAACCTGATTCTCAACAAGGAGAAGACTTTTAGGGACAGCAGTAGGACTGGGGAGATGGGCAGTTGTGTGACACTCGCACACACGAGCACAGGCTGAGCCCACCCCGCCTCCCATTCCTGAGCAGTGCTGTGCTGGAAGCAGAAGATTGGCTGGCTGAGGATCCCTCTCCAAGCCAGGGTCGGGTTTAGGGGCGTTTCTGTTCCCTCAGCTGGCTCCAGAATAAACGGTTTCCTTTTACATCCCGGTTTCCTCGGGAGAAGCTGAAACGCTGAGGGGGGAGCGTGTGGGGCTGAGCCTCCTCCAGCCTCCACCAAATGTGAAGGGCAGGCAGAGCTCAGACCTTTCACATTCCCATATGCTCCTGGAAAATGCCAGGAAGAGATGAAGGAGAGCTCATTGCAGCAGAGTGAACTCAGCTTTTAACAAGACATCAGAGATTCCCCACCACAGCTCCACTCTGTGCAGAGCAGATTGACCAGCTGGGCCTTCTCTGCTCGTACTTTGTAATAAAGGGTGAAAACCTGGAATTGGCACATTCCTTGCTGCCTGTTTCCAGTGAGGAAACTGAAGGTGCAGCATCCCAAAGCCCTGGTGCTCTCACAGCCTGCCCTTGAGATGGCCCCGGCGCTCGTGGGGCTGACGTGGCTGACAAACCAAGCACTTGCTTTTCCTTTTGGCTGCTTTTTGGGAGGATCCAGCCAGTCCCAGTCACTGTGAGGCAGAAGGGAGGGGGTAAGGAGTGCACATCACCAGTGCTCATCTTAGAATCACTGAGTTTAGGGTTGGAAAAGTCCTCTAGGATCATTGAGTCCAAACTCAATTAGCCTGGAAAAGGCATCCTGGAGTCTTCTTGGTTTGCCATGACCCAAAACCAGAGCTCCTGGATCAGTGTAGGAACAGCACAGGACCCTACAGCCCTGTGGGTCCCTCCCATGGATGGCAAATCCCTCCTGCCACAAGGATTCCATCTCCTCCTGACAAAGCCCAGCTCCCAGGAAGGTGTGGGATGCAGGGGCTTGCAATGCAAGCTGCCATCACTCGTGCTGGCCCTCTGCTGAGGCCACACAGATGTCATTCTTTCCACCCAAAAGCACCCGAGGAATTCTGCCTCCCGCCTCGCTGTGTTGGCTGGAAACCCTGTGGATTTTGAACTTTTCTCTGGGAGTATTAAACAGGGATTACAAACTGGGATCAAGGGAGTCTCTCTGCTGTGCCCTGTGGGAAAGCTGCAGCTGCAGCCTCTGTAGCCTGTCCCCCCTGGTTTGTGCACCACGACATACCTGGGTGATGCCACGGATGGGCAATTTGCTGCCTCCATGGCAAGCAGATCTTTTCCTCTTCCTTTTCCTCCTCCACCACACCTGCTGAAGAAACAAAAGGCCATCAGTGCTTTGCAGAGGATCCACAGAATTTGTACCTTTAGGACATGTAAACCCAGTGACCTCCCCGAAAGCCTGGAGCTGGCAGGCCCAGCTCTGGGCACAGCGGGCTGGCACAGGGAGCTTGGCTCTCACTGCTGCACTCCAGACAGGCCAGGGCACGGATCCACGGGATGCAGCCTTTCAGCCCCACTGCCATCCTTTGTGAGCTGTCTGCTCACACAGAGCCCAGCTGAGCCAGACCTGGGCACGGCTGAGAGCCAGAGAGGGGGAAAAGGGCTGGGATCCCACTCCAGAGCAGGGCACTGCTGCCAGCAAAGCCACGGCCCCGGGATGCCTGGGGCTGCATGAATGAGCTCACAGTGCCAAAGGAGGGTGTGCAGGGGGGGAAATTAAAGTGCTGATCCCAAACTTGCCCTTGAGCTGAGCCAGGAAGCAGAATCCCCCATAATCTTGGCATGTGGGGACCTGGAGGAGCAGGCAAGCCATGACTAGCTCTGCAGCAGAGATGGACCCAGGGACAGCTTAGAACCCCTTCCATTGCCTAAAGGGGGCTTGTGAAAAATAGGGAGAGGGATTTTTTATAAGAGCAGAAAGTGACAGGACAAGGGGAAATGGCTTCCCACTGCCAGAGAGCACGGTTAGATGGGATATTGTGGAGGAATTGTTTCCTGTGAGGGGGGAGAGGCCCTGGCACAGGGTGCCCAGAGAAGCTGTGGCTGCCCCTGGATCCCTGGGAGTGTCCAAGGCCAGGCTGGATGGGGCTTGGAGCAGCCTGGGACAGTGGAAGGTGTCCCTGCCTATGGCAGAGGTGGCACTGGATGATTTTAAGGCTCTTCAGTGCTAGCTCCAAGCATCCCTGCCCTCCTCAGCCCTGATCCTGGAAAGCAGAAATGCTGTACCAGCACTGCCTCACAGAAGCACAGGAGATGACAGACTGTCTCTAACACAGGAAAACAGGATGAGTCTCCTGGGTCACTGTGAGGTGAAAGTGTAAAGCTGCTGGAGTTTATATTTAAAAAGTCCTGTCCAAAGAACACACAGGGTCTGCTTTCGTAGAAATAAACCACTCCTTCAATAGATGATCAAGTGAATTAGTAACAGTGCTTGAAACAAGAAGCCAAACAACCAGGGCAGCACCAAGCTGGATGTTTCATGGATTGTTTCCCACAGAACTGGACTCTGGGTACAATTGGATGTCACTGCCCTCCATCCCAGCAGCTCCTCCACACCCATCCCAAGCACTGCAACAACAGCCTGGAAACCTCCCTCTGCTCTGTCATGGGGGCTGTAGGATCACACCCATCTCCCAAAAATGTCGGGTGGTTTTTAATTTAAGGCTCAGTGGATCTGCACTGCCCCAAACCCACGGAGTCAAGCCATGCTGGAAATAACTCCAGACAATAGAAACTCGGGTTTTGCCCTGCGCAAGTGCGGTTTGGAGGGGAGGAGCTGGGCTGGAGGAGTGGATGTGTCCCTTTGGCAGCTGGAACCGCTCATTACAGAGCAGAGGAGACGGAAGACGGCAACTCCCAGTTTGGCTCCCCCTTCCCAGTCCCCATCCCACCGCTGGAGGAGCTCCTACGTGGCACTGTGGGGGCTGGGAGTGCCTGCACAGCCCGATCCCGCTTGGAAATCACTGGAGAGCAGCAGGAATCTTCCCCAGTAATGCAGATCAGCCTGATTCCCAGAACTCTGGCCCTGGAAAAACTGTTCACAGTCAAGATGAAGCTGTTTGCTGACATTTGGGTAGAATTGACTCATTTTCTGCATATTCACATCCTAAAGCTCTGCAGGGTTTTTCTGTGGCTCCTACCAGGTTGTGTTGTAGAGACAGGAGGAATAGGTTGAAATATACACTTAAAAATCAGTAAAAATCTGAAATATCTTTATGCTGGGCTGCCAGCCCTCAAACACGAAGAACTATTTTCATTCTACTCCAAATCCATGTCATTGAAGCAAAGTCATTTCAAAGGACTGAAGCACAGAGCCCCCAGAGTGTCAAAGGACTTTGGTGTTGGGAGGCGGTGAAAGAAATCAAGATTAAAAGTTTTAGAGTTTATTTTAAATTTCACTAGGAAGGTGAAAAAAATCTTACATGGGAAGTAATTACAGAAAAGGGTTTGAAGGTGGAGCAGTTCAAAATCTGGCAGAGAAAAGCAGCTGACACTGGAAGTTTAAAGGAATTTTTCTCATTTCTTAGCTGGCACATGCTGCTGGTACAGACCAGTAACATTCACCTCGGTATTGATGGTTTGATATCAGCAAATTCATTTTTAATAAAGCCAAAACTGTGCTATAAAAACTCTGGGACCCCACTGTCGATCATTTATGCAGATACAAAGCAAAGCTAACTGCACCAAGATACACTAGTGTACAAAAATCTGTTGCTTCAGGTATTCCAAAGCTCTTTTTCCCACTGAATCCCTCCCTGAAGGGACCAGATCTCTAAACATCACTGATGTGAGGATACCAGTGGAGACTTTTTTTACAGGGACAGCTCAAAGATCTCCCCTTGTTTGGAGTGTGGAGTATCTACTCACATGGCACCATCTGAACAGTTCAGACACAAGAAAAATGTCACTTTTTGATGGCACCTTCTGGAATAGGTAGGCTGTGAAGGGGATTGGAATGATGAGATGATTCCAAAGCAAGGTGCTTCCAAGACAACCAGCAGAATATTCAAAGCCAGAAGGAAAAATCAGATGCTGTTTTCTACTACAGCAACAGGAGGCTGAGACCTGCTGAGACCCCTGTCTTCAGAGGGAAGCAGAAAAACTTGGCAGAGCCAAAATTAGGGGGAAAATGAAATTACAGTGTGATTAAAAGGGAGACACAGTTAAACAACACAAGGATGCAGCATCCTTCTGCTGATGTAACCATCCATGGGGTGGGTGGTACCTAGAATATCCCTATATCCCAGATTGCCATGAAAACAATCCTGTGCTGTCTTAAAACAGGCTTGAATCCGAGCTTCAACACTTGTGACTCAGCAGAAACCTCTCCATGACACAGCTTCTCTGGGCACCCTGTGCCAGGGCCTCACCACCCTCACAGGGAACAATTCCTTCCCAATATTCCATCTATCCCTGCCCTCTGGCAGTGGGAAGCCATTCCCTGTGTCCTGTCCCTCCATCCCTTGTGCCCAGTCCCTCTCCAGCTCTCCTGGAGCCCCTTTAGGCACTGGAAGGGGCTCTGAGCTCTCCCTGGAGCCTTCTCCTCTCCCTTGGATGTCACCAATCAAGGGCACATTTCAGATAGCAGGATGGGGCTGATGTTAAACACTGGCTGCCTGTGACTGCTCCGATCGTGGCCGAAGCCCTTTGCACAACCCCTGACTTCATGGAGGGTGACAGCCCAGAAACAGAAAATAAATATAGCACTCCCTGCCTTTGGTGCCAACAACCATCCAGGCTGCAGGAGATGCCAAAGGCAGCGAGAAGATGGAAATAAGATGGGCCCGAGCCCTGTAAAAAGGCAAAATCACCGTTTTGGCAGGGAATAGTTCCCCATCTTCCTGCTGCCGGGCTGGGGACAGGCAGGGGACAGGCAGGGGCAGCTCCAGCCGCGCCGGCAGGAGGAGGGAGCGCGCATCCCCCCATCCATCCCGACCCCCCTTCGGCGGCGCGGGGCCGGCATTCCCTGCCATTGGCGGCGGGCCGGGAGAGAGCTGGGACGGATCCTCCCCTTCCTCTCCCTCCCCGAGCATTTTTAGAGGGTTTTCCCAACTTCCAGAAGTTTCTCCCCGGCCCCTTATATACCCCCTCCGCGGGACCGGGAGGTGCACAGGGAGCCGAGCAAAGCCGTGTCCCAACCCCGCAGGTAAGAGGGGGGGACCCGGGGGACCCCGGGCTGGCAGGGGGTGACTGAGCTGAGATTGCAGAAGGGTGGGGTGTATTTTGGGGTCCTGCATCCTCCTGGCTGGGCAGAAGAACCGGGGGGAGGGTTATGGCATAGGAGAAGAGGGTGCGTGGGGGGTAGGCTGCAATGGGGTGGGTGGAAGTGGGGAACAAGGGTACAGACTGTCCCATGAGCTGGCTCTGGGTTTTTGAGGAAAGGTGTTAAAAAATCCCCCCCATCGCCTCCAGTTTGCAAGAAGTGAAGCTGCAGGAGAAGTTTTCAGAGGGTGACAGAAAGGAAAAGGGGGATAAGGGACGCTTTAGCTTGGTGTGAGTGCAATCCTCCAGCCCCTGCTCTGACTGAGCCTGGGAGCCTCCAGGACCCTGGGCACCATCCCAGCACAGGAATGAGAGCTCTCCCTGCAGCCTCCTGCCCCAGCACAGCCCGACCCGTCCTTCTGCTGCCCTAACCAAGTGGCACATCCCTCTGGTGACATGGAAATGAAATGGTCTTTTGCCTGCGTGCCTCCGCCCCGCAGCTCTGTCGTGCTCCTGGGTGGAACACAGCCCTCGGAGGGATGCACCTCCAAATCCCGCCTGGAGAGCGGGTGCCGGCGGCCCCAGGGAAGGCTGTGGAATGCCACGCTGGCACTGGGCGTCCCCTCGCTGTGGGAGCACAGTTCAGAGGAGGATGTTGCTGGCTGTGCATTCCCCACATTCCCTCCCTCCATTTTCACCCTGGGTTATGAATTCACCCATAATCGCCGCCGTAATCCAAGAATGGGCAAAATTTCTCCCTCTTGGGCTGCGTGACTCAGCACAGCCCAAATCTGTCACCTGGCCCTGAAGTAATGAACCTTTTTTAAGCTGAGGATGAAGCGGTGCAGGCCACCCCCTGCTCACGAGAGAACTACTCCATGTATCTGTTTTCTTTCAGAAAGAAAAAGGCAAACGTTGACCTCACTATGAAACAGTTTCAAGGTATCCTTAGAAATAAACGGGAAATAGAAAACCAGAAGTAAACTCCTCAGATTTCCAATGTCTGTCACCCTGGCTGCACTTTAAAAGAGTGTCGAGGGCACTTCTGAGCCTGTTGCACAAATCTTTGCTCTTTAGGTAGCCGGGATGGCTTCTCCCTTTTACAGAAGCCTTGCTCCCATAAAGGATTTTAGGTTGTAATCTCCTCCCACTCTGGCAAAGGGTCACTGGTGGAACTGCGCACTCTCTTTGCCTGGGGCTACGTGCTTCGTGTTTCCTTCCATATGTAATCCCAGCGGGCCCTTCGCTTCCTGCCTGGAATACTTTAACCCCACAGCAGCCCCGCTGCAGCCTTTCCTTGCCTCCCCATGCCAGGGGCAGCCTCTGAGGCTGGGCAGGAGCAGGGTGGGAGGAGAGGACCACCAAGGAATGAAATGCAGCCTGTCGAGTAAAAACTCCCCCAAAAGCTGGAGGTGGGATTTAAGGCCTGAGGATCTGCCAGCAGGAAGGTTTGCTGAGTGAAGGCAGGAGGGAGGGGAGGTGTGGGGCCAGCTGGGATGAGCTCCAAAGGGCTTCCAGGCACTTAGGACTGGTCAGTCTGCACACTTACTGGAGCTGGGGGCTCAGAGCCTTTGCTGGGGATGGGTTCACCTAAGCTGGGAGGAGATCCATCCACCCAAGGCGTGAACTGAAGGCTCTGCTGAGGAAAATGAGGCTCCCCCACCTCCCTCTGCCCTGGTACCTGCCTGTCAGGGCTGCACAGGCAAAACCAAGTCGAACAGAGCTGACCAGACAGTGCAGGATCTTCTCTAGGGGTGCCTCTGGCTTTGCTTGGTGGAAGCTCACGTGCTCCATCTAGTGCCAAGGAAGCTGAGAATTTGGGGCCCACGGCCCAGTTCCCCAGAAGGGACGGTCCTTGCCATACAGTGCCTGCAACAGCCCTTGGATCAAGGAGCAGTGCTGGGATGTGTGGCTCCTGGGCAGCACAAATATCCTACTTTCAGCTTTTCCTGGTCAGGGCAGAGCTTTGTCCTGCTCTGGGGACACAATCATGGAATGGTTTGGGGTGGAAGGGACCTTAAAGCTCATCCAGTTCCACCCCCTGCCATGGGCAGCAGGGAGACTTCCTCCTATCCCAGGTTGCTCCAAGCCCCATCCAGTCTGGCCTTGGACACTTCCAGGGATCCAGGGGCAGCCACAGCTTCTCTGGGCATCCTGTGCCAGGGCCTCACCACCCTCACAGGGAGGAATTTCTTCCCAATGTCCAGTCTAAAGCTGTCTTCTTTCACTTGAAAGCCATTCCCCCATCGAGATATGAGAAATACCTGTTGCTACATTTCCTGGCCCTTCCTTAAATCATTCACTGTACATTAACACTGGAATATAGGAAAACTGCTTAGGAAGGAAGCTGTCATTCCAAATGCACAAGGCTCTGCTTGCCAGGGTGCAAATGTTCCTCGGGGTGGACTTGGGATGGCTGCACCCCAATGAAGCATTGGTGCAATGTCACTGTCACTGGAACAATGAGTGGGTTTCTCTGGAAGAGCCCCTGGGATCTCTGGATGCTCCAAGAGGAGCTGGAATTGTGCTGATGGTGAGTTTTCTTGCCCAGCAGGTCCTGCGAGGCACCAGGTGCTACTGAAGCCATGTGGATTATCGTGGGGCTGGCCCTCCTGGGCCTCGCTGCGGCCGTGCCCTCAGAGGACAGGAAGCTGAGCGACAAGGCCACCACGCTGGCCGAGCGCAGCACCACGCTGGCCTTCAACCTCTACCACGCCATGGCCAAAGACAAGGACATGGAGAACATCCTGCTGTCCCCCGTGGTCGTGGCCTCGTCCCTCGGGCTCGTGTCCCTCGGGGGCAAGGCCACGACGGCCTCGCAGGCCAAGGCGGTGCTGAGTGCGGACAAGCTGAACGATGACTACGTGCACAGCGGGCTGTCCGAGCTCCTCAGCGAGGTCAGCAACAGCACCGCCCGCAACGTCACCTGGAAGATCGGCAACCGCCTCTACGGCCCCGCCTCCATCACCTTCGCCGAGGACTTCGTGAAGAACAGCAAGAAGCACTACAACTACGAGCACTCCAAGATCAACTTCCGAGACAAGAGGAGCGCCCTCAAGTCCATCAACGAGTGGGCAGCCCAGACCACAGATGGGAAACTCCCGGAGGTCACCAAAGATGTGGAGAAAACTGACGGGGCCCTCATTGTCAATGCCATGTTCTTCAAGCGTAAGTTCTACCTTCAGTTCTTGGTACAAGTGACCCAAAACCTGCCCTGAGCCAACACAAAGAATCGTGGAATTGTTTGGGTGGGAGGGGCCTTAAAGATCATGTAACAGCCCAAAGGGAAGGTGGACAAATCCTGGGTCCACTGGAGGTAGCTCTTTGTCAGTGGTTGGGAACTATGCATGGAATTACCACCCACTCCCTTTTCTTACAAGCTGTGTTGCTGTCTCCTGTAGCTCACTGGGATGAGAAGTTCCATCATAAGATGGTGGACAACCGTGGCTTCATGGTGACCCGTTCCTACACCGTGGGAGTGCCCATGATGCACCGCACAGGTGAGTGGGAAACCTCCTGCCCTACACCAAGACCAGCTGGAGTTAGGATCATTGTTCTCCATTACCCAGTTTTCCACCAGCTGCTTCCAAGATTCTTTTGCCTCATGAGAGAGAACAAAGCAGGGGAGTGTTTGTTCTGCTGATTCAGTCTCTCTGTGAGCAGAGAGAGTCTATGTTTACTACTGGGTGCTTGGCTTGTGGGAACAAATCCTGGCTCATCATGCAAATGAGAGCCACAGCCAACTCCAGTAATGCTGGGCCACTTCCCAAAACAGGGTCCAGACTCTCTTCCCTTCCTGGTCAGGGAAAGTCCAGGCTGAATTCACTCTGCCTCTGCTCCATATCTCACTGTTCCCTGCTTCTGGTTTCAAGGTCTCTACAATTACTATGATGACGAGACAGAGAAGCTCCAGGTGGTAGAGATGCCACTGGCTCACAAGCTCTCCAGCATGATCTTCATCATGCCAAACCACGTGGAGCCTTTGGAGAGGGTGGAGAAACTGCTGAACAAAGAGCAGCTCAAGACCTGGGCTGGCAAGATGAAGAAGAGATCAGTGGCCATCTCATTGCCAAAAGTTGTCCTGGAAGTCAGCCATGACCTTCAGGTAAACGAGGTCCTTAAACAGTTGGGCCTTACAGTTCTTTGGGATGTGAGGGAAGACAGTGGGATGGTGGGATATCCATGCCTGCTGCCCCTCTTCCTCCTTGCACTGTGTCATTTCTGGGAGGGTTGCTGACCTCTTGTCTCCTCCTAGAAACACTTGGGTGGTCTGGGCCTGACAGAAGCCATTGACAAAACCAAGGCTGACTTGTCCAAGATCTCTGGCAAGAAAGACCTTTACCTGTCCAACGTGTTCCACGCCGCGGCTCTGGAATGGGACACAGAAGGGAACCCCTACGACGCCGACATCTACGGCCGAGAGGAGATGAGGAACCCCAAGCTCTTCTATGCTGACCACCCCTTCATCTTCATGATCAAGGACTCTAAAACCAACTCCATCCTCTTCATCGGCAGGCTCGTGAGGCCCAAAGGCGACAAGATGCGTGATGAGTTGTAGTTGGGTTTGTTTTGGTTGGGGTTTTTTTTCCCAGAGCTTTGGTTTGTGTGTGTTTTTAAGGGGGGGATTTTGACAAATGGGAAACACTATTTTGTATCCTTCTCGAACCATGGGTGCTATTCAGACCAGGGTGCATTGTGAGGAGAAACCAGTGTACACTTTACCTCACCCCAAAATCCGGATTGCACAAACCCACCTCCAGAGAGCAGCAGGGGAGCCTGGCACCAGAGGGTCACCGGGAGTCAGATGAGGTGGCCAGGTTGAAGCCTGCACTAGTTAAGCCTCCTGCTCAGTTCCCTGCTGCTCCACCAGCCCTGCCAAGGCACCACCCTCCCACCCCAAATGCTTCCATCTGCCTGCACGCTTAGCCCTGCCCCTCTTGTCCCGCTTGGCTGCCCCATGGTACCGCTCCAGAGCTGTTCCCTGCTTCTCTCTTCTCTCTCCAGGGGTGTGTAACAGAGCTCCAAGGGCCAGTTGTGCAGTCCAGCCCCTGCAGGGCCCTGGAGCAGAGCAGGAGGCAGCATGGGAGAATGGAGATTGTATGGAGTTGTGCCCTTCTGTCCTGCCTATCCCTGTGCTCTGCATTGGAAGCTTCAACCACAAGAGCTCCTTAGGTAGAACATCAAAGCCGAGAGCAGCTTGGATTGACACTTCATGGAGAACTAAGGGGCTTTGGGGTGTCAGGGAGAGCCCAAAGGGCAGCTTGGGCTTCTAGAAAGAGTAACCTGAGGTGCCTTCAACACTCCACCCCTCGGGATCACTGAGGGGCCAACATCTGTAATTTAACAGGCAATAGGTACCAGGCAGAGAACTCACTTCTCTTGGAAGCCTTCTCTTCTCAGCCTGTAGGGCTGGGAAAGGCTCCGTTCCCACTGCCAGGGCTCTCCCAGTTTATACCAGAGCTGGTTCCAATCAGCTCCCAATGGAGCTGACCCAAGGCACTCCTGGCTGGCTTCTCACAGGGAGGTGGGATCAAGTTCACCTCCACTTTCTTGCTTAATTAAACACAAAGCTTTAAATCTGCCATTACCTGACTTCCTAATTATGCTGTGCTGAAGCTCCATGGTACTTTAGCTCCCTGTCTGCTGACCTGGATAAGGGCACCCTGAAAAACAAAGGTATTTATAGTTATATTTATGTCTGATAATTAGCAGGTTTCACAGCCTGATCCAGGCTATTCCTAACTTCTCTTCAAGAGGTATCATCAGGTTAACAGTATTTTAAAAAGGAGCTGATGTTATCCCAGGAGCATTTCAGCACTTGCCACGCACTGAGAGACACCACAAGGCAAATAATGACATTATTGAAATCAGGAAAATCCGTGCATCCCAATGGAATTGCCAGTTCTCTGAAACCAGCATGGAGCACCTACACAGCTTTGCTTTACCTCCCTGCCTATTTTCCCTGCTGACATAGAAGCCCAATACTGCATATTCCCAGGTGCTGGGAGGCAGGAGGCAATGCCAGGGATCTCCCTAAATGTGAGGCACTTCCTGGTGAATCCACGCACTGAACCCACACACAGAACATTCTGGAGGCTGGGCTGGGGGGGTGAAAGGGGTGGGCAAGGCAAGAACACACTGTGGGATCTTGTGAATAATTTGCATCATGTGGATGCAGGTGTCTGATGGCTTTTATTGTCTGTTCGTGTACTACACAGTGACAGTTGTGTAATTTTGCAATAAAACTTTTTCAATGAAAAAGCCAGAGTCACTTCCCAGAGTAAAATCAACGTAGGGAGGTTCCTTGCTATCCTTAAATCCAAGACACCCTAATGTGGCAACTACGGACAAAAATTACACTTAATACACAAGATTAATTCCTATGGCAAATCAGTCATGAGAAAGGAACACTCTTAGCAGCTTTTCCCTTCATTGTTTTCTCCTGAAACTGCAAATATCCAACACCTTTAATGCTCCACGGGTAAAGGACCAACTGCCCTGTCCTGCAGTGCCGTTTAGCAGAATGAAAACTGAGCTGTCAGCCACAGGGACCAGCCTTCCTGATCCTCCAAGCCAAAGTTCCTCCAGCTGGGATCCACTCTAGGGAAATAGAGGAGGAAAGAACTGCAGGCTAAAGATCCCTTCCCCAGGTGGAAAATCCAGTGGCAGATCCTGCTAATGCGTGTTCTCCCACAGCTGAAAAGGGATGAACTTTGTGCTACTCACTCACAAGCAAATCTAAAGGCACAGACACGTCCCCTTTCCCTGTGCCTGGGCTGGGCAAGCACACACGTCCCTGTGGAGCTCCTCCCAGACTGGAAAAGAACCAGGTGCTTCCTAATTTTCATTAAATGGGAATTAATGAAGCCACCTCCAGCACCAACCACAGCAGGAACACATCAACCTGGAATAGCAATACTGAAAATAAATTAAAAGCTTTCCAGAGTTCCCGAGTTCATCTCACCCCCAGCTCATCTTCCAGGACTTTTGTCCAAGGGAAGCACCCCAACAACACAGGGAACTGAAGGCTCCCTCCTCTTTTGGAGCTTCTTTAAATAGCTCAGGGTGGTGCTAACTCCAACCAAGGCACATTGAAAAGGTGTTCAGTTCACACTTGCACCCCTTGACTGTTACAGGATAATCACAGATGGGTTTGGTTTGGAAGGGACCCTAAACCCCCCTCAATCCCACCTCTGCCATGGGCAGGGACACCTTCCACTGTCCCAGGCTGCTCCAAGCCACATCCAACCTGGCCTTGGACACTGCCAGGGATCCAGGGGCAGCCACAGCTTCTCTGGGCACCCTGTGCCAGGGCCTCCCCACCCTCCCAGGGAACAATTCCTTCCCAATATCCCATCTGTCCCTGCCCTGTGGCAGTGGGAAGCCATTCCCTGTGTCCTGTCCCTCCATCCCTTGTCCCCGGTTCCTCCCCAGCTCTCCTGGAACCCCTTTATGCACTGGAAGGAGCTCTAAGCCTGAAGCCTTCTCCCCACTATTTGCTGATCTCTTGATTCTACCAGTGATCAGCACTGTGAGATTAACAGGATAATGGACAGGGTTGGAGAGCTTTTAACCAGGAAGAAGTGGAGCAATCTCCAGGAAATCCAGCCCTCCCTGGGAGGCAGCAGGAGAAATCTTTTATTGCTTCAGGTCTTCCCATTTTTACAAATTTCCTGCTCCTATGATCTGACAAAGCAGATCTTTGTCATCTCTTGTATTTTCAGATTACTTCTAAATTCAAATTCATATTAAAAAATTAATGTTGGCATTAGTTCAATATTTATATTAACTATTTAAATCTTTGCACTGAATGATGTGCAGAAACCTGAAATCAGACTGACACCCTGAGAAGGCACATTTTTCTGAAACTCAACCAAATTCCCAGGTGTGCCAGAGAAGGCTCCCTAGACAGACCAGTTCCTGCCACCATCAGTCTGAAATTCCAGTTCCTAAGTTGCCAGCCTAGTTCCTGCAGAGCAACCTCCTGAAAATGGGAATGTGGATGTGAAAGCTATTCCTAAACAACAAAGTTTGCACACAACAAACAGGCCTTGCATTCCTCAAAATCTGAAGCCCTCAATCCTGCACATACATTATCTCCTATAATGTGCCTGTCTCTTCCCATTCCTGCACCACACTTCCACCAGATATTCCCTTCTCACAGCTCAGGACAGAACGTTTGAAATCCTGAGTGTCACTTTTGGTCTCACTCCACAAATCCACACCTAAAGTTACCTGACCCTAACAAGAGCTGCATTGGCCTGGATACTGCCAGAAAAGCTCCCCCTTCTGGAAACCTTGGATAAAGGACTGAGACGTAGGGAACAGCCACCAGTACTCCATGGAGTGTTTGTTACTCATGACCCTCTAAACACGGGATTGCTGCTCCAGTTCTATCAGAGATATCAGTGCTTTATTCCCACACTGTTTGGATCAGGATCTGGTGAAGTTCACTGCAGAAGGGGAACACAGCAACAGAACTCCTTCCATACCAAAGGTGGGAGCAAGGTCTTCCCGGAGCACATCTTGAGAAAATAAAAAGGAAAAAAAAAAGGGGAAAAAAAAAGAGAAAGCACCTTGACAAACACTGTCTTTTGTGATTTTATTAAGAGATGTTTTCAGGACAGACAAGCTTCTGGTTGCAGATGTTAGAAACCCTACAACGAGAAACAAAACACTCAGTGAGCTGGGGGCAAACTTTTCCATAACCATTCTCCTACCCCAAACAAAGAATAAACCAAGCTTTCCAATTAAACTGCATCTCTCATTTCCTGTTTTTTGGCCAGTGATCCCCCCCTTTTCCCACTGAGGCAGATCCCTTAACAGAACTTCAAACTGTGATTTCTTCCTCACAAATGCAGCCTACAAATTGTTCTCAAGTGGCTTCTAAGATTATCCCAAACTGGATCCTGGGGCAGGATAGGATGGATATATGAGGAATATATTCCCTGTGCAGACAGCTGCACACTGGTAGCAGCTGCTACAGTGCAAACACATCCAAGGCACTCAACCCTTCTCAAGCAAGTCTCTCTGACTGTGATCCAAGGTCCCCAAATCCATGCTGTACAACACAACATGGAACAGGGCACGTGGACAGGGATATTCCCTTCCAGATCCATCATCTCATCTCCAGAGGAGTGTTCTGAGATGCTTTCCCACATGCCTTGAACCCTGTCCCCTTCATCAATGCTCAAACCCAACCCTGGTCACTGTGCTGGGTGAAGCTTGTCTTCCCAAAATCCCAGCATTTTTGGTGGCCTTTTATGGAGAAGGCCTGACACCTTTGCAATATGGATCCTTAGCCCACCTCCCTCCCACTGCTCCCAGGAACTTACCCCTCAGGCAGTGGGCACTGGCTGAGGCATGGCTGGCTGTTCTGGTTTGCCACCTTTCTGCTCTGAAATGGGGGTGGTGGGCAAAATCTCTTCTTTGGGTTCCACGATGCTGACGTGGTCTGGCAGAGGCTTTTTGGGGCCAATCTTTCCACTGGGGTCCCAAGGCAACATAATCTTTACTTTGATTCCCAGTACTCCTGCAGAGTGACAGGACAACAGGGACACAAAATAAGATCAAGCACCAAGGTTACAAAGTATCTCTGCACATTAAAGATCTGCTGATGTCACTGTAACACAAACATGCTACAGCTTAAAAACCTAATTATTGTGAACTTATGTAAGTGTTGGAAATTCCGGCAATTCAAAGCTGGATACCCAAAATTTTCCAACTCACTGCCTTTGCTGACTGCAGCCTGGCACTGCAGTCCTACCCTCAACTCACTCCAAGCCTGGTTTTAAACTCTGTCCTGTTCCTCAGCTCATTTCTCTAGGAAATTCCACTGGTTTTTTTGCATCCCTTCTCAGACAAATGCCTCTAAATCATCCAATGAGCAGGACATCCTGGCCAAGGCAGCCGTAGCACAGCACCACAGAACGTGGCACAGAGCAGGCTGCAGTGACACAAGGATGTCCCTTCTGACTCGTCATCGTATCATCACCGAAGGGAAGGTGGAGAACAGCTCTGGCTGTGTTGGTATCCCTACACCAGGAGTTCTGCAATTAATCAACCCAAAGCCAGTTAAGATGCACAAGTCATTTGTGTTTTACCATGAGGGAGGACAAGTGAAAGCAGGTTTAGCTGGGAAGACTGTCTGACCCTTGTAGCACCCCTGTTCTCTCCACCCATCCTGAGGAGCCAGGAAAACCAGAATCCCAACTGCCAAGAGCTCTGAAACCCAGACAGGAGGCACTTCATCTGGAAGTTATCACCAGCCTCAGAGGCCCCAAGACACAAGGGAGAGTGTCTGGAAAATCTACAGCCACACTCCCAACTGGAAACATTCAAACCCCATCAGCAGAGAAGTGGCCGACCTGGTATGACCACACTGGCTGCTGAAGACCCCTTGGCTTTCCATTCCCAAATTACTTCTACTTTAGATGTAATGTTCAAATCCCACAGTGAGAGTTCAGTTGCAAAAGCCCAAGAAAACAGGATTATCAGAGTCTGAACCATCCACAGCAGCTCAAATGAACCACTCTGCGAGATCAAGGTGCACAAAAACCACATGAGTTTCACCCCATGGATGTCAGTAGGAAAGCTCCATCCTGCTGGCACAGGATGCCAGGAGCTGAGATTTTTTGTCTCTCAAGTTCTAGAGAAGGAACCCAACCGAGCTGCAAAGGGATTTACATGGCAGGCACTCACCTTGCCGGAGTAGGACGTGACGCACGGCTGTGTCCACGTAGTAGTTCACTGGGTCCCCACTGTGGATCATCAAGCCATCCACAAACTTCATGGATTTGGCCCGCTGACCTCGGAGTTTGCCGGACACAACGACCTCACAGCCCTTGGCCCCGCTCTCCATGATGAAGCGGAGGACACCGTAGCAGGCTCTGCAGGGAGAGGACAGCCAAGCCATGAGCCCACTCTGCCAGACCCACAGGGCTCCCTGGAGGAGTTTCACCACAATTCCAATCTCAGTTTCATGTGTCAGGGGTGCAGCTCCCATCCCTTCTCAGACAAATGCCTCTAGATCATTCACTGGTGACAGGAGGCTGCTGCTGAAGGACCTCACACAGCACCACAGAACGTGACACCGCGGAGGCACCGCCACCAGAGCCACCCGCTTCTGACTCGTCATTGTCTCATCACCGAGGGGATGTGAGAGCAGGGCCACTGCCACCTGAGCCACAAGGCCTGAAATGCTGTTTGCTTCACTCCTCAATCCATTTATTCCCAAAGGAACACATGGAGCTTTATGCCAAACAGGCAACCTGCAATCAGACCTACTCTAAGGCTCCAGAAGTAACTGCGTACTGAACAAAAGTTTCAGTGCAGCGTTAGCAGGTTAAATCTTTAAACTGCAGAAGAGGGTTTTTATGGGAATGGTATTGGAATCCCACACTTCCCCCACATCCAAGCTGCTGTACTCACCTGCGCACTGCCAGCCCTCCCAGGAGCTTGTAGCGCAGGGACTCGGCCTGGGCGATGGCACACAGACCCCTCGTGGCCACCTTCTCGGCGTAGAGCTGCACGGGAGAGAGGCACGCTCACAACAGGACTCTTTTCCAATTCAATCATGGAATCACAGCATGCTTTGGCTTGGAAGGAGCACCCAGTTCCACCCCTGCTGTGGGCAGGGACACTTTCCACTGTCCCACACTGCTCCGAGCCTCATCCAACCCGGCCTTGGACACTTCCAGGGATCCAGAGGCAGCCACAGCTTCTCTGGGCACCCAGTGCCAGGGCCTCCCCACCCTCACAGTAAACTTCACTTTTACTTTACAGAACACAGGAGCTTCACTCTACTGTACACCCTACATGCAGTCCAGTTAATCCTTCCACATTTACAAGCAGCAGCTTTATCCTATGCTCCCTTCCCTATATGTGATCCAGCAGCACTGGCCAAGCTGGAATAAATGAGCACCACCCCAGCACACACATTCCCCCTCCCTCCCTAATTTGTCTTAAAACAAGGAACTATAACAGCACCAGATTTCATGGAATAGAACCACAGAATCCTTTGGCTTGCATGGACTCTTCGCAGGACACCTAGTCCAACCTTCCTCTGGGAAAACACCCCAAACATTACGTATCAAAAAATAACTGGTGTCACTTTAGTTTCTGTTTCTCAAAGATCCTTCCGCACCAGAACAGTTTCCTTGTAATTCATTTTGCATTTCGCTGCAGGAGTATTTTTGAGGCCAAGTAACACATGGCCCAAGTTCTCCTGAAACCACCTTTCAGGCGACACCATCCTGCCATCACAAATCCAACTGCACCACCCAGCTCCTGAGGCAGTTTTACCTCCACGCTTCCCTCGGGGAACCCAAACCTCTTCTGCACCACAGCCGTCAGCTCCCGGATGCGGCGCCCCTTCTCTCCCAGGACATTCTGAGTTCTGTGGGAAAATAAATAGAGGACAACTGAGAAAAGTGTCCCCAGGAGTGAGACTGGAACCATCCCAAAGCGTTTCCAGAGCACTTCAGTTCAGGAAGGCTGAGTTACCTGGTGGCAAGGATGATAATCTCAGTCCTGGTCGGAGTGACCCGGACTTCCACTCCGGAGTATCCATCCTCAGCCAGTTCCCGAGTCAGGAACTCGTTCAGCTCAGCTTTGAAGATGCCATCAGCGACAAACTAAAAGACAAATGGACAAAGTCAAGCTCTTGTCCCATTCTGAATTTGGGTGCAATTCACCCAAATTCCCCCTGCAGCCTGACAGTGTCTCCTGACAGCTTTCCCCCACTCTGAGAGGAATCACAGAATACTCTCAGTTGGAAGGGACCCTCGGGAATCACCAAGTCCAAGTTTTACGTGAACACCACAGGGACTGACTCCACAACCTTGGCGTTATTAGCACTGTGCTCTGCCCACCTGAGCCAACCTCAGGGTGCAGCAATGGGGAAAAATGGAACCATCTCTCCTGAAGTTCCCAGGAATAATTCAGTCCTAGCACAAGCCTACACCAACCACTGCCCAACCCACAGCCACCCTTCAGGCTGAGATCGCAGCTTTCTGCTGTAACTCGGCAGTAATTTAAGGGAAGTAATCAGCGGGGTCACAGCCCTTTCCCAGCCCCACAGGGAGCTGCTGCTGGAAGTCCTGACAGCCCAAACCTCCCTCACTCCATAAGACAGGCAGCGCCCCGCGCCCTCACGGCCCACAGAGCGAGGCAACCACTAACCGCAATCCCTTCCCCCTGAAAAGCAGAGGGAAAACCCCGCAAATCCCAGCTCCCAGCGCCGCTCCGCGCCCCGCAGCGCAGCCCCGCGGAAGCGCCCCGTCCATCCCGCCGCCATGTTCCCTCNNNCCCCCGCCGCGCCCCCGCCCCGCGGGCTGCCGGGGCCGCCCCGGGCGATGCGGCAGCGCCCCGCGGTCGCGGAGGGTCCGTGCGGCCGCGCTCACCTTGCGCTTCTTGGAGATCTGCACCGCCATGATGAGCCGCGGCTCGGCGGAAAGGAGGGAGCGGGCCCCGCGGGCGGCGCTATATCCGCCTTCCGCCGCGCCCCATTGGCTCGCCGCTGTCACGTGGGGTGAGGAGCGAGGCCTGATGGGACACGTAGTTTTTGCCACGTCGCCATGTTGGGGAGGGCTGAACCCTGTGTCTGCCCCAAACCGGCGTTAAATGGGCTCTAAATCCCGTGCAAACGGACACGAGAGTCAGCAGCGTATATAATAAAACAGATAAATGATCATTTACCCCAGGCTTATACCTGGAGACCTGCTCTTCCCGGTCGTTGCTGCCAGAGGATGCTCTGCTGTTATCCAGGAATCACAGCATGGCTTGGTTGGGAAGTGACCTTAAAGCTCATCCCGTTCCACCCCTGCCCATGGGCAGGGACACCTTCCACTGTCCCAGGCTGCTCCAAGCCACTGGCCTTGGACACTTCCAGGGATCTAGGGGCAGCCACAGCTTCTCTGGGCACCCTGTACCAGGGCCTCCCTACCCTCACAGGGAACAATTCCATCCCAATATCCCATCTCTCCCTGCCCTCTGGCAGTGGGAAGCCATTCCCTTGTTCTGTCACAACACAATCTTTTTTAACGATTTAGGGGTTGTAGGGGACCACGAAAATAATGACAATAATGGGTACAGCTGATGCCCAGCCTCTGGAAAGCGGAGATTTAAACTGCATTTTATCATGGATGTTATTATGGTTTGCAGCTGGAGCTGATGATCTTAAGGGCCTCTTCCAACCTAAACGATTCTGTGAAAATGCTCACAGTGCTCCCGATTACAACCACAGCAGGAACACCAGTAAAGCACCTCCCACCCAGCCCCCGGAGGATCCCGCCCTGCTCTTTTCCAGGGAAAAGCCTGGTTTACCACTAGATGTCAGTGCAGACGGTTTCCAGAGCGGGAAAAGCCTCTTCCCCGGCGATTCATTTATCCAGAATTTGAGGGATGGCGGAGCATCCCACGGTGCACTCGGCAGAGCCAGGTGGCGGTGGCGGTGAGGAGTTGTGTCCCCTCCTGTCACCAAACACCTTTGTCTCTCTTCTGGTGTGCCTAGCCATCCTGTCCTTCCCTCAGCCAGCTCCCTCTGCTCTCCCTTAGCCTAAGATTCTCTGTCCCATGCAGAACATGAGGCTTCAAGGAAGTGTCCAGCAGCTGGGGATGTCTCTGTGCAGCGATCTGAGCCCTATGAACCGGGGTCTCAAATCAGTTTTCAGTAAAGACCCTCCCAAGCTGCACAAACCCCACTCTGCTCTTTTCCAACGTGGCACCACCATACTTTGAGAGCAGGAAATACCTGCCCAAGATCACCTTTTTTTTTAGGCTGAGCTTACCCAGGAGGGGCTCACCCAGTGCATTCCTGGATCATATAAAGACAGGGAAAGGCACAACACGAGCAAAAAGCCTGACCCTGACGCATGTCCCCTTTTCCATGCCCTATTAAGGACAAACTATGTGTTGTGTCAGCATTTCAGGTCAGCACCGAGGGCTGGAGCCGGGCACAAAGCAGGGGCCTGGGTGGTGTTTGGCACCAAGGGAATGTCCCCTGTCCCCCCAGACATGGCCTGGCTTAGCCAGCGGGCTCCGAGCCGTGCCCTTCACAGCCAGAGACATTTCAGTCCCTTCCCCAAATAGCAATGTGGGATTCCTCCCCCAGCATCAGCCATCCCTGGCTGCAGCCCAAGCCAGCCCCGGGTGATGCTCCCAGGTGCTGGGAATGGATTCTGGGCTAGCTGGAGATGTCCCTGCTCACTGCAGGAGGGTTGGATTAGATGGCCTTTAAAGGCCCCTTCCAACCCGAGCCATTCCGTGAACTCATCTCTGCTCCATCCCTGCTGCAATGGAGGCTGCCAATATCCCAAAAAAGCTATGACACGCCTGCAGCCCTCTCTGCAGAGAGCTCAGGTGTGGTCCAGCAGCTCCCAGTGGCTCCCCAGTCCCAGAATTGGCTTGGATCTGCAGCAGGCCTGGGATTATCCATAAATTCCATGATGAGCGACTGGCACTCAGATTTCTGAGTCCCCACCCTCGGGAACTGCACCCCTGCTGTTCCCCATTTCCCACTTTTTTGTGGAGCCAGCCGTGAGAGGGCAGGAGCTGCCTCACCACAGGCACAGGAGCTCGCTTTGTCCCCAAAGGACATCCAGGGGCATGGAAAAAACTTCGGGGTTGCTGCAGCAAAATCAAAAGGTCCCTGACTGACCCCGTGGCTCCCTCCCTCTTCCTCTGGGAGCACCAGGCATAAAGTGGGGTGTTCAGGAATGTGCCAACCTGACCTCGCTCCACTGCCCAGGAGCTGGGATAAGTCTCCATAGGCTGCCACATGGATGGAGCCACTGGCTTTGTCTCCAGCCATGACCCTCCCTGGCTCCGGGCACAGGCACCCCTCACATCCCACCCAGCTGGCACTACACCCTGGGCTGCAGGGGAAGGATGTGCCCCCGGCTGTGGCACTTGGCAGCAGCAGGAACCCGGGAGGGTCCCGGCAGGTGCCGGGGGTGGTGCCAGCTTTCCTCGCTGTGGGGGATGCGGCTCGGAGCAGGTTTGGGAATCGGGAGCTGTCCTGCCTCCCCCCGGCTCCATTCACTGCCCAGACAGCAACATGGTTTATGGCAGCTGAAGGCCATTGCACGGGCTCAATTAAAGCAGTATCACAGCGTTTTCTCCCCGGGAAGCTGGCTCCTGTTCAGAGCAGGCAGGAGGGGCTGGCAGCCCTTTGCAGGGAAGAGGCCAGCACAGCCAGCAGCCTTCCCAGCTTGCAGGCACACTGGATTTTGGGATACCCCCTGCTCTCTGTGGGCCATGACAAAAGGTGGCATTGGGAGCGAGTGTCCTGCCTGGGAAAGTCCCCGACTGCCACTGCTGCTCCCAAAATAAGGCAGATCCTGCAGGCACCAGGGACTGTGCTGGCTCTGCAAAGGAAGGATCAGGGAACAGCCTTGGGGGCATCAGAAATACAAACTGGTACAGGCAGAAGCACAGGGTCTGCCCATTCCTGCTGGGGTCCCTCCAGCTCAGACACCTGCAGGATTTGGGGTGACACGCTGTGTTCCCATCACCTCTCTGGATATGCCCGAGGAATTCAGCAATCTCCCTGGCTGGAGCCTGTTCCTTATAATTTCTCTCCCTGCAAACACAAGCCATGGTTCTCCAGGGGGATTTGGACAGCCCCACCCCAACCTACATCCCACCACCTTTTAGTGCAGGAACCGGCAGCCTAGGACAGAAAATCACCTTCCCTACAGCCATCAGAGGCACTGCAGAGCTAATGAATTTTCCCAGGGAGTAGCTGTGGAAAATGAAACCCAGGGTAGAGATGGACAAGATGAGATAGTTTGCATTAAACGAATGGAGGCAGATCCTGGAAGTTAATTCCAGCAGAGATAAGATGAATTGCAAGCAGCAGTTGTAAAGCATTTGTAAAGTCGGACTTAGACAGGAATTTTACTGCAGGAGATGCAGCATTAGAGTTTACTGCTGCAGCTGGAGCAGCTGCTACTGCCCAAGCTGTATAAACCCCTCACTGAGTTACTCAGCACTCCCTGGAAATCTTCCTGAGAAACGTGTTCTGCCTTCCCACATGGAGCAGCCCCTCGGAGCAGGGAGAGATGGAGGGAACAGGGCTGGGAGGAGCAGGGGTCAGGGCCACATTCTCAGGCCTTTTGTAAACATTTCACACCCAGGAGGATTTACTGGTTTTCGCTTGGCAAGAACACGGGGAGTAGGTCCAGCAAACCTTCCGGAGGCAGGGGAAGGTGGCAGGATCCTGCAGGACACGGATGGGAAAGGGCACCGTGTTTCCAGGCAGAGACAGCTCTCAGCTGCCCCAATCCCATCTCCTTCCCTGCAGCTGGAAAAGTGGGATTGAAACTGGGGCAGCACCAGCTCAGCTCCAAGCTAAGGACAAGTAACTGCTCTGGAAAGGTGTGTGTGACCCTCCAGGAGAATTCACACCTCTGGGGACACGTTAAAGCTTGAAAATCAACACACCTCAATTGCCGAGATTTTGCTTTTGCCTGGATTCACTTTAAGGACTTCAGGCAGATTATTAAATAATTTATACTTCCTTTAGAAACAGGAAATGGAATAAGGATGCTCGGTGAGCTGTTTAGCTGGGAATCCTCAGGCTCTTTACTACTTAATGAACTGAGTGGCTGCTGGCAGAGGGTCATTCCAGCAGCTCACACCCGGCCCCACGGCTCTGGCTGAGGGATGTAAATTGAAACTTTAATGGGCATTTCCAGGAGAGCAGTTTGCCCTGGCACTGTCACCCGAGACCCAGCAGCTTCAGCAAGTGATTCTTAATCAGTTTTCAAGCCCCAGGAAATAGGCTGAGGGCAGGAGGGGCTGGTTTGCCCCAGCACCACATTTTGTGATGATTTATAGGTGCACTGAGATAAGGCTGGTGACAAAGGCCATTCCCTGCTCTTCGAGGTGGAACTGCTGATGTGACACACGAGGATGGGCCTGGAGGGACAGGACAAGGGAGAACAGCTTCCCATTGCCAGAGAAATCCATGGAACCATCCATGTGGGAGGATGACACCTTCAACAGAGGTGAAGAGCACTGGAGGCAGTGAAGCAGCAGGAGCCAGCAGGGCTCAAGTCCCAAATCCCAGACCCTCAATCCCAGAGCTCCCAGGATTCCAGCTCCCCGTTTGGACAAGGGGAAGCAGAACTGCTTTGCAAAGCTGATCCCAGGTGCTGCAGCAGCAGGGAGGGAGCTGCTGGTCCAGGAGCAGCCTGGCAATACCCAGCTCCGTCCTTTTCCTCCTTTCCCGTCTCCTCTCTGCCCCGGAGACACAGCCAGGGAGCAGCAGTGATAAACTGGCTCTTGGTCCAAGCACAAGGTGATTTTCTAGGACATTAAGCAGAACCCTCGGATGCCAGCTTGCAGGAGAGCCGTGAGGAGCGACAAGACACCTGACCAGAATGCAAAAGCAGAGCTGCAAACTTAACACCTTTTTTCCCCCCCCTTATCTGTTAAAAATAGCTTTAGAGGGAGAGCTCACAGCAGTGTGAGGGGCTGTTGGCTTTAGAAAATGAGCAGTTTCAGCAGAAATTTCCAGTGACCACCACCCAGAGAGCTCTGATTTTTGGTATCTCAGCCATTCACATCTTAAATTAAACATTCAAGCTGCAATGCAGCCCAGTTGTTTGGCAGGGGCTAATAAAAACCTGAAAATCTTTACCCAGCCTGCTTTTCTGTAGGAATAATACCACTAACATCCCAGAATTATCTCCATCTACGCCTGGCTAGGACTCCAAATCAATAAATTGTCTCCTCTCCCTCAGATTAGCTCGGTCAGGTAATTTTGAAAGCAGCAGCAGCAGTTCCCCACTGTTAGGCAGAGCAGCTCTGCCAGCTGAATTAACACGAGATCCCTCGTTATCCCAGTGCAATCCCACTCCAACAGTGTCCTTGGGGAATAATTTGCACTGACCTCAACAATACTTTGTGGCAGTCTGGGAATCGGGAGCGCTGTATTTATTATTATCTATTTTTACTGAATTTAATATTTGGATAAATATTTGGAATTAGATTTCTCTTTGGAAAAAAGAAAAAAACAGAAAAAAAAATAAAACCCCCACCTGTTTCTCTGGTAAAAGAAGAAAAAAAAAACCAAACCCACCCTTTTTAGAAAAACATTATATTTTGGTTTTCCCTCCTGCCACTTTCATTCCTGGCTCAGCCTCAGCTTTGATATCCCAAGCACCCCACGAGTGCTCAGATCCTTTCATAGAAATTCCTGGGAAGTCCAAGCACTCACTGCTTCCAAAGTCTTTCCTCCAAAGCTCTGCCCAAAGGAGCTTCCCTCTGCAGGGTCCTTCTCTCCTGGCATCCCTGTCACTGGGTTTGTCATCTCCCACTGTCACTGATGTTCTCAGAACCACACAAGTCCTTCAGCCACCGTCCCCTCTTTGTCCCTTCTCTCGCTGTCACACCCCTTCCTCCTTTTTAAGGAGCAGCAATAATTTCTGCCATCGAATTCCCAAGGAAAATGCCAATTCTCTTTTAAACCCCACAGCAAAACCTGCAGCAGGAAACCCTGGGAGCATGAACAGTGTGATGGATCAGTGCTCCCTCCTCAGAAACCAAGATGTTCTTATGAAGGAAGATGTGGGATTAATACCAGAATATCCATTTTTTTTAACCCCATAAACTTTATTTTAAAGCCATCAGCTTCTCATATCTCTTAGTGGAGGTTCACTCCAGGAGTTAATCCAGGGTTGTTGCTGTTTTCCAGATAGTGCCCTCCCTCCAACCCTTCCCTATGCTAAGCAAGGAGGCCCCAGTCTTAGAGAAATTAATTAGTGCAGTAATTTGCCCGGGACACAAGAGGAGAAACCGAATTTGTCCCACTCTGCAGGATTCAGCTGAATAAAAAAGACAAATAGCTGTGCTGTGGGATTTTAAAAAGCTGCTGTCAGCATTCCCAATGCAACCAGACCTGGAAATTCATTCGTCTTTCACTAAACAATGGAAAAAGGAGAAGCAATTACAGTAGACAAAACTAATTACAGCAGAGCTGAAGCACAGCTCACAGCACTCACTCTTCAATCTGCATTCAAAAAGAAAAATCCAACTCCAAAACCACTCCATCAAAAAAAGGTGAAAATCTGGGAGTGCAATAAAAGCAATTTTGAAATAGAAGGGGCACTTCAGCATGGCACAGATTGGTCTTTTTAAGGAAAAACCTTCAGGTGATGCTGGCAGTGCTCAGCAAACAGGACACAGGGGATGGGAGGATTTGTCCAGGGCTGATGCTAGAGTTGGGGGAAGAAATGAGCTCCCAGCTCCTCCTCAGTGGGGCCCATTCCATGTTCACCTCACATCCAGGTGAGTTTTTTGGGGATGTGTTTAGCTGCCAGAACTGGAGCATGGTGTTAATAACACCAGGGTCTGGGGTTAGACCCCCCAGAGCTGCACTCCAAGATCCTTGGGGGTCCCTTCCAACCCAGAATATCCTGGGATCCTTGTGGAGCTCAACTTGCACACTCGTGGCTGAACAGCTTCTCCTTCCATAGTGAAGACAAAGCACTCCAAATGCAAGTTCATCCCTGTTTCCTGATCCTCACAGCCAGCCCTGCCTGACCCAGAACGCTCCAGGGACATTCACGTCTTTGGGTGAAATGATGTAAGAGAATCCAAAGCCTTTTGTAAAGCCCATTTAATCCCTGGCCATGGTCCAGGCTGGCAAGGGGCAGTGACAGGTTCTGTGAGAGGCAGTTCCTGATCCCCAGAGCTGCATGTCCCTGGCTCCTGCTCCCTTTGGATACCAGCTGTGAAATCCAGCAGACAGCAGAAGGAATTTTAAACAAAGTGGTGAAGAACTGCTGCTTAGCACACTCGAGACAGGCTGGGAAATGGATTGCAGGGAGAAAATCTGAAGTGGGAAGAGCAGGAGGAATAGGACTGGGCTGCGGATGGATGGGGCAGACACCACCACAGGCCTCACTCCCTGGGGATGGGGGCTGGATTTGGGATTTGAAAGCTTCCACAAGCCATTTCCAACACACAAAGCTGCCACTGGCTACAGCAAGTGCTTTATTCCAAAGGATTTCTGGGAACAGACACAAGGCCAGGGCAGAATGTTGTTTTTCTCCGTGGATCCTTAAGGAGGTAAAGTCTGAAGCCTTGATCCTGGAACCCCATTCCTGAGTCTCCCTGGCCACTGCACAGTGCCCAGCCCAACGCTGCTCAACACAGAGGTTCTCCCTGTCAGAGGATCATTCAGGAAAATCCTTTCAGATCATGGAGTCCAATAATTCCTCCAGCACTGCCAGGGCCACCACTGCCTCATGTCCCCAAGTGCCACATCCACAGGGCTTTAAATCCTTCCAGGGATGGGACTCACCACTGCTCTGGGCAGCTGTGCCAATGCCTGAAAACCCTTTCAGTGAAGATTTTTCCCCTAATATCCATCCTAAACCTCCCCTGGCACAATTTGAGGCTGTTTCCTCTTGTCCTCTGATTCTGTTCCAGGATTCTCTATATTTTCAGCCTGGAGAGGAGAGGGCTGGGGGGGAACTCTTCGATGTGCAGCAGTGCTGGAAGGGAGGGTGCCAAGAGGATGGAGCCAGGCTCTCCCCAGCAGTGCCAGGATCCGAGGAGATGCACAGGTACCTGTCAGACCCACTCTCCTCCTCCTCCTGCCTGTGCTGCTCCACCAAGCAGAGGGATTTCCCACCTCTCCATTCTGGGATCACTGCAGTGCTTTCTTTCCTTTTCTGGCTGAAATGACCTGCAATGCAGAGGCTCACTTGCTGCACTGATCCTGCTGCCAGATCTGTAATCCTCAATCCCCCTGGGGAATGCCTGGAGTAGGAAACCACTTGGCATGGCAAGCACGTCAGCATTCTCCTGGCTGCATTTTTTATTGTCTCTCTGCTGCATCCCTGACTTCAGTTAAGTTTTCTTCCCTTTCATCCCTCACTTTCTGCAGCCTCCCCCTGTGCCTTGCACAGAGGTCTCAATATCCCTGAACTCCCCCCTCTCAGAAACACCTGTCCAGGTGTAGGGGGACAACACATTTACTCTCATCCATCCCAGGGTTTTCATGTAGGGCAACAGATCTGCAAATGGAAAAAATGTGGGGACACAGAACTCTTCCCTTGGCAGAGGCATTCCCTCCTTCCTGGGAGGCTCCAAAGGCTGATCGAGGTAGATTCCCTGCTAATCCTGCCCCTGCTGTGCTGGGATTTACGAGGTATTAATTATAGGGATCTTGATGGAAAAGCAAGCAGGAAAACAGTGCAAGCTGCAGAGCAGCCAGGCTTCCAAGAAGCAAAAGATGCTTTATTTAGAGAAGATGGTGCAGGTTTTGTTTTATTTTTTAATTACTATCAGCAGTGAGAGACATTTGTGCTGTATGGGAAAGAGAACTCGCCCACTTGCTTTGGTTCCTTTCAGTATTTCCATAAAACAAACAAAAGAAACCCTGGCACAATTTAGTAAACATCACATCATTTACCCCCATCTCTTCTACCCAATCTGAGTCCTATTATTCTGTTTGAAAATCACTGAATCCCAGACTGGTTTGCAATGGAAGGGATCTTAGATCACCTCATTCCCCCCCTGCCATGGGCAGGACACCTTCCACTGTCCCAGGGTGCTCCAAGCCCTGTCCAGCCTGGCCTTGGACACTTCCAGGGATCCAGGGGCAGCCACAGCTTCTCTGGGCACCCTGTGCCAGGGCCTCAGCACCCTTCCAGGGAAGGATTTCTTCCCAGTACCCAATCCATACCTACATTCTTTCAGTTTAAAGCCAAAATCTGAGAACCAAAGCAATCAGAGGAAACCCCAGCTCTAACAGATCCTGCTGCTGACTTCCAGGGACCCACATTTCACCCTCTGCACTGGGAAAACCCCCCAGATTCCTTCTCTTAACTATCCCAGGCAGGAAACAGAGCCCTGGAGCCTTTATGGTTCCTTAGCACCTCTTATTGCCTTTAAGTGGTCGCTGTGTGCTGCTCACACCGTGCCCATCTCTCACTTGCAGAAGGCACTTCAGGGAGAAGAGGTTTTCATGGAAATCAGTTCATGGCAAGAATGCTGGGATCACAGCACAGCTGCTGCTGGCTCTGTTTTGGGAAGGAGGAAAAGTAGAGGAATGAAGGGGGCCTGTTAAAAATGGAAGAAAAGATAAGTGGCTCCACTGGTGGATCTGAGGATTAAAATCATTTTTAAGTCATAGTGGTGGTGAAAAGGACCCCAAGCAACAAGCAAGAAGTGAAAAGAAAAGGACAAAGCTGTCAGAGCAGCAAGGCAGGACAATAATTTTTAGAGGAGCACCATAAATCCATATAAAAAGCAGGAAAGATGGGATTTCTCAAAGGAGGAGGCTGCAGGAGACCAGGGGAAAAAAGTGAAGGCCTGTGCAACAGCTCTGTGGGAAAAGTGGAACTGAAAAAAGATCCAATCCAACCCCACAGCAAAGTCCTGTGTTCCACGAGGGAAAAAGTCTCCAAAAACAGGGAGCACATGGAAATTATGGATCATTTGGCACCTACCACCTGTAGAAAAGTGAGATTAGCCCAGCAAGGACCTGGCCACTGGTGATTGGCTTCCGAGTGCTGTAAGAAAATCCAACATGGAAACGCAGCTCACAGAGGGACCCCAGAGCTGGAGAGGCCTGGGATGCAGTGGGAATACTCCTGGCACAATTAGCAAATCCAGCCTATTAAAGGACAATCACTCCGAAGGGTTGTTATCAATCACTCCCCTCGCTTTCTTTAGGCAATTATCCTAATTGCATCAAGGCTATTAAGCAATTATTTTGATAACTGGAGCTTTGTTGCTGGCTCTTCGTTTTTGGCAACGTTTTGCTCCTCGTCTAAATGCCCCCTCCAAAAGATGTTTAAAGCTGACTTTAAGGATGTGCTTTTCCTGAAGCACAAGATGCAAATTTCCGTGTAAAAGCACAAATTCCCTCTCAAGAAAAACGCTGATTTTTATCCCTGGGTTTTCCCTCCATCCCCCCCGCCCCCAAATCTCCCAGGGCACCAGGGATTTAGTTCCACTTTTTTATTATTCAACTTTTTATACATAATAAATACAAACTTTTTACAGCCAATATAAAGAAAGCATTTGCACTGATGCTTTCAGGGTGTACTGAGCTGTACACGATGCAACGGCCGATACATGCCCTGTATGAAGAAATCATAGTTAAAAAGGAGGCATCTTTTTACAACTTTTCTTCCTTTTTTTGCCTTTTTTTTTTTTTGCTTTTTTTTCACTTTTGTTTTTTAAATAAAATTAGCAGCTCTTACAGAAAATATTTTAAAATACAACTAAAGAGACTTTTAAATAAAAATTTTCTGGATTTTTGAAAGTCCGGGTGTGAAGGACACAGAAAAACTGGCCAAAGGAATTGAACATGAACATTATGGCAAAAACTTGGTTTTCTTCTGCGTTGTGAAGATCTCAAAATATTTGCGAACAGTTAAATCTTTTTTACTTTTTAAAAACTTTTCTTTTTAAACTTAAGAATAAGTTTGATAAACACATAAAAAGACCTCAAACAGATCAACAGGACAAGAGGTGCAAAAGAAGGAATAATATGGAAAAGACTTCATTGGACAGTCACTGATTCCATAAGTGATCCACGAATTGTTGTCCTCAGACAGCCCCACTCTTGGTTAAGGATCCCACTGGGAAAGGAGACTGGCAAGCACTGGATGTCTCAGGAGACCCAGCCTGGCTTGGGATTTACAAGTATGTGCAAAGTTTATGATAAAATCTTGTCAGATGAGTTGTTGGGTTTTTTGTTGTAAATGCAGCCTCAAAAAATAGCCCTTGTTAGTAAACTAAAGGTAGAAAACTTACTGGCTTTGAAAAAAAACCATGAGGACACAAGAGAACCCACAAACAGCTCCAAACCCGACCTCGGGATGCCTCTGATCCCAAGTTTTCATCTGATGGAGAATGCTGACAATATTTTAGTCAGTACCCAAAGAAAAACCTGTTTTCATCCAGTTTTTCCCTCTCCTCCAACCATTCCGCTCCACGTTCAACCTCAGAATATTCTTTGCTCTTTTCTCTCAAAAAAACCAAAATCCAAGCTCCCTTTTCAGAGCTCTCTGAGGGAAATGTGAAACTCTTTTCCTCCCAGTTTCTTTCCTGAGAGGAATTGGGCACATCTCGGGCACGAAGGTGGTGTGAAGGCAGAACCCGGAGCTGCTCCTGGCTCCCTGGCTTTGGCTGGTTACTGGGATTGGGGTGGGAAAAGGCTACAGGACCATCCAATGCAACAACTAAATGCATGTAAATACTCTAAATGGAACTGCTAACTCTAGAACTCAGGTGGTTGGATGACAAAGATACACTGCTAATGCTGGATAATAAAGTACACGGCAATAACTGGGATAAGAGTGACCCAAATGCTTTAAAAAAATAAAACAAACCCAACAAAAAAAACCAAAAATCCCCAAAATCTGCTAAGAAAAAAAAAAAAAAAAAAAAAAAAAAAGAAGAAAAAGCAGCTCAATTTCCAGATCTAGACAAAATCTCATTTGCTTTTTTGCTTTTCTACCCGTTGGTTTCTGCTGTGGAAGAAGATGTTGCTGCTGGTTCAGCACCTCCATGCTAGATCCTCTATGAGTAAATGCATTGAGTAAACACAAAAATCCAAGGCAGAATGTTCAGCTGTGAATCACTGACGAGGGGAGCACCCATGGAACGAACACTTTTGCTTCTCCAGGAGATCATTTTCCCGTCTCTTCCTTTCTGCAGGGGGATTCAAGAGGAGCCAGCCTCTCCTTTAGACTTCTTTTTCTGTTCCCTTTTTTCATTCATCTGATGAATACCTGATCAGGCAGGTGATGCTACTGGAAGGATCCACAATCTTTAACACATTCCTATGGCAACAGTAATATACTGTACTAATGCACAGGAGCAAAGGATGCTAAGACTAAGCTGCATGAACGAGGCTCTTTCTTTGTCTCCACATAAAAATGGAGCATCTTCCGCCAAGAAAAAAAGCCAATCTTGGCCTGTCTTGGTTTGTGCTAAGAGAGGAAGAATGATGTAGAGAAATCCAAACAAACAAACGAAAAAACAAAAGGCACAAAATATTCATGACTGTGGGAAGGAATCCGCCAGGTCACTGCCACATAAAATCCTCCCTACCGCTCGCTCTAGTCCAAGTCTTCATCATGCAAAGGTGCCTAAAAACGAGATCGACCAAAAGCTGTGTTTGGCCTTGATTGTAGCACTACTAATTAGCCAGTCCCCTCGTTACACCAGAGTGATTTCCACATCCTCGATCTTCTCCGCGGGCCGGCGGTGGTGCTGTGTCGGGGGGGGTGGAGCTGCTCGCACCTGCAACAGCCAGAACCAGCCTGTGACTACCACAAAACGGCCAAATTCCACCAGAGACCCCTCACGTTTCCTGCACAGACCTCCAGGCTCACCCCTGCAGATGATGCAAACAGAGAGGATGTGTATCCAGCTGGATTCAGCTCCAGTGCTCCCCCAATTCAGCCATCAGGGATTTTCCTTGGGACCTGCCACAGGTTCTCTCCTGGGTGCAATCTCACTTCTACTCTGCCTGTGTCCATGGATAAGCCAGGATGTAAACCTGGGAAAGACTCATCACATGCTGAATCTGATGGTGCTTTTGCCTGGAATTTCTGTGCAGTGGCAACTACCACAGTGTTTTGCTGTATCTGACTCACTGATATTTCATCAATCACTGGCCTCCACATACCCAAAATGTGATGTTGTTTTCACGCTCTGCCACATCAGTCAAGTTATTCTTGCTCCTGACAGAGATCTCCTTTAGTGCCAACAGAGTTTTTAGGACACCATTTTGGAATACACCCTACTTGCTACAGAAAACATGAACTGTGGAGCAATCCTGCACCAAACTGCCCAACACTACTGGAATATTCAGAATATATCACGTAACTATCCAAAAATGCTCCTTTTCTGCAACCTCAGCCACTGAGAAGGCCAGGAAAAGACAAATGTTATGTTTTAGTATGATTTGGTTTAGGGCTTTGAAACCCCCAAAACTTGATTTCAAAGTTAATCACAGAAGATGGATTTTGTCAAGTTCTAAGCGATTTAATTGTTCCTTTCCTTTTCTAGCAAAATTCCTTTTTCTAGGCAGCAAAGACAACACAAAATCCTCATCATTAAGAATCATGAATCCAAACCCCTCAAACCAAAGGGGCTGGAAATAAATATAATCCCAAATGTGCAGGAAACTGCTGGAAAGCAGGAACTGTATAAACCATAGGACTGACCTCTTCTGGCATTTACTCCCCACCTCTTTTTCAGCTCTTTTTAGGGCTTGTTATGCTTTGAACATCAATAAAAACCACAGGACTTGCTGGTCACTTACAGGCCGCAGTTTGCCATAGGAACTTTCCGGAGGAATTCGTGGAGGTTGGCAGAATCCAGGGGACTCGGAACCAAAGCTGTTTTCTGAGGGAATAAGCAACACCCCATCACAAAGAAGCCCCTCAGTATTGCTGAATTTATGTCGCAAAAATGCTCTTTTTTTTCTTTTTTTGCCCCCTCTGAAAGGCTTCTAAATGAAGCCTTTACCCAAAATGTTTCCAGATTTCTCACCATTAGTCGACGGAGATCTGGGGAAAAACTGGGATCCTCTTTTATCCGGGCTGGGATAGGGACTGGTGGGAGGCTGGTCGTACAGAGGCAGTGGGGCCAGGGAGTTGTTGGCCTTTGGAGTCGGGGATACCTGTGCCAAAAACAGGGAGAGGCTGCAGCAAATCCTCCTGGGCACATTTGACACACACACACCAGTTTTCCAACCCATCCCTACTCCAGCAAGTTCCCTCCGCAGGAAAAGCAGCTGGCAGAAAAGTCTGGGAATGAAAGCCAAGGTAACCAACAGGGATGCAATTTTTTTTAAATCACAGGTTGCCACTGAGCGGGAATTTTCAGCCTCTCGGAGGTAATTCAGAGAGGCTTTTTGAAGGTTATTTGAAACAAAAAGGTCATTTGGCCAAGTTGGGGTCACACAAAAGTGCTGGGATCAGGAGCTTTATCCCAATCCAAATGCACTTAAATGTTCATTTTCACAGTCTTTTTAAGTCAAGGAATAAAAACACTGAAAAATTCCTTTGTAGAAAACATGGAAGTGCAGCTTCTAGCCCCAAACTCCACATGGGAACATGTCTGATTTTCTAATACAATATAAGGATTATAGAACTAGGCTGTAGAAATGAGGGCATTTTTGCAAAAATTACTGTAATCGAACACTAGGCAATGTCCTGCCCCTCAAAAATGAGAGGATCTAGAAGAGATTTAAGTATGAAAACATTAAATTAGGGCTGAAGAAGCCTGTAATTCTCTTTTTGCCAGGTTGTGTCA
Organism: Falcunculus frontatus; assembly: GCA_013398115.1. Taxonomy (NCBI): domain Eukaryota; kingdom Metazoa; phylum Chordata; class Aves; order Passeriformes; genus Falcunculus; species Falcunculus frontatus. Next base: position 369,144 of record VZRV01007622.1, read on the forward strand.
GACATCTCAGTCTCTCATAAATTAATGACAGGAAGTAAACTGTAAATTTTCTCCTTTGATTCCTTTCCACCCAAATATCTGCCTTTATTCACAAATCTGTTCTATGTGCAAAAATACATCAGTTGATAATTATTAGGCTGGGTAAGAAACTAAAATACAAGCACTGAGGGCTTGGTTGGGGTTTTTTTTTTCTTAAACTGGTTCTGATTTTTTTTTTTTTCCCTGAAGAAGTGACACATCTTTGCAAACTGCCCAAATAATAAACCAAGCCAACACCTCTTTCCATACCTGGGTATCCCCAATCTTCTGAGTCTCTCCGTTCTCTGAGGCCGTGAGCTCTTCGACCAACACCGAGGGGAAGACCCCGACGCGGCCGTTGAATTCTCCTTCCCAAAAGCCATCATCATCCTGGTTTTCCTTGTTCAGGATGCGGATGATGGCTCCCTCTGGGAAGGACAGCTCGTCATCCGTCTGCCCCTCGTAATCATAAAGTGCTTTTACAAAACAGACTGCAAAATGCAAAAGGAAAAAGCCAATGAGCTAAGAAAAAAATATTCAGCGTACGCCAAGTTTTATAGCTGGAGCTGGTGATTTTAAAGTTCTTTTAAAGATTTTATTATTGTTGAGCCAAATTATTTTGGTTTGCCTTGATTTTAATCTCAGTTGACCGAGCTAAGGAGGTGAATTGTGCAGATTTAGTATGAGAAAGATAATTACTGAGATAATTACTGGGAATGGTTGTGCTCAGATACAGGTCAGTCTCTCTCTTCAACTCCCTGAAAGGAGGTTTGTGGCCAGGTGGGGCCTTTTCTCCCAGGAAACCAGAGATAAGACAAGGGGAAATGGCCTCAAATTGCACCAGGGGAGGTTCAGGTCGGATGTTAGGGAATATTTCTTCCCTGAATAGTGGCTAAACATTGGAACAAGCTGGGAAACGGTGGAGTTCCCATGCCTGGAAGTGTTCAAAAACGAGCAGACTTAGCAATGGGGTGGGATTTGGTCAAAGGTTGGATTTCATGACCTTGGAGGTCTTTTCCAACCTTAAGGATTCTGTGATTCCACGAAACCTGGGAAAACCTCCCAGATTCGATGTGCAGAGTGTTTTCAAGAGCCAGCTCAATACCCTATGTATTTTTAACTGGAATTTACCACTGGAGTCTCCGTTGAGGCTGCCTGGCACCAGGTCAGCCTCGGTGGAGTTGTTGGAGGTGTGGGAGCGGGTGTCCAGCGCAGCCAGGGACTGCAGCATGCTCAGGAGGCTGCTGGAGGTGGGGAATTGCAGGTACTTCTCCGGCACATATCCCACCTGTCCCGCCTTGTTCCGTGCCTGCGAACGAACAACACGAGCCGTTCTCTGCTTGTGAACACTGCTCTGCAAAGAATCCCATGATTTCCTCCCATCCCAGCTTCCATCCTAAAAGAATGTGTGGAAACAAGCTCGGGAAATTGTACCTTTACCCAGTCTTCCATATCTCCATCTTCAATGACCTCCAACACCTCGTGTTCCTCTATGGTCAGTTCATCTGGTTGAGAAGCCTGGAATGTAGGACAGGAAGGATGGAAAAGAGAAGTGGCTTTAAGGGCAAGGTATAGGCAGTGGGAAGAACATTCCCATCTAGACTTTTATTGAAAGTGATGTTTTGTTAAAAAACGGACAGCTTTAACATAATTTAAGATGTCCCAATAAAGGTTCTGCCACTCACAAGAGCCTTTCTCCTTCAGAAGGACACATGGAAGCTCCCTGAATCCCACCCTACCAGCAGAGCAAACCTTGAGCTCCCACAGGCACAGGCACATTTATTATTTGTTTTTATAGAACCCATTTTTCTAATCAATTAAAAAAAAAAATCACTAACCTTATAGGAATAAACAACTTTGCAGGTGAGAGGGTAATTTCTGAGAGTACCAGAAGGACTAGAACTGCTGTCATCAAAAACATCCATGCTGTCTTCAAACTCTTCACCTTCTTCCTTTTCTGCATCAGCATTGACCTGGTAAAACAAATTGCAATTGGCTTTATAGCAGCTGCTAAAAATTGGTGAAGAAATAACAATAAAAATGAGCTGGTTATTATTTTTCAGGGTGTGCTTTTTATGACTTATTGTTATTGAAAGTAACTCAGCTGGATTTCTTTGTTCAAGCACAAGCACGTGAACTTTAAAAAGAACTGCTCAAGATTTTGGAAGCGCCAGCTCAATAGCTGGCCAGTTATAAAATCCATTTTTCATATAAGCTGTGACTAAAGTACTTTGGAGATGCCATTGCAGAGGCACAAAAACCAGTTTAATGGAAAAAAGAGAATTTATGCTACTAAAAGATTAATGTACCTGTGACCACGAGTTATAAAATAAACTACAGTGCAAATATTTAAAGTTTAAAAAAATAAAATCCCAAATCAACATTCTAGCTGGTGTATTCTGCACAAGAGATATGCTGCAGTTTTTTACAAGAATTCTTAGAGACAGGAAGATTTGTAAAAACTTGCTATAAAAGTTTAAATAGAACCTGAAATCAACATACTGGAAAAATACAAGTTTGGGTAACACTGCCATGAGCTGTGCTTTGGCCTCGTGCCCGGGTTATGTTTTGAATAAATACTTTATCTCATGTGAAAAATGATGAATTATTCTCAGAAAAGTCCTTTGAATCAAAGGCAACAGTGTTATGTAGTTCCATCTTCCCTGTGTTTATTCCTGTTAATTTGGGGGTGAATTTGGTGCTCCCCGTGAAAAGTGAGAGGCTGATAAATCAAAAGAAGTTAAGCTGAGCCTACAAATTCCCTGTGCAGCTTCCCTAAACCAGGTCTCTGACAGCTTTGCTCTTCTAGGCCTGGGCTAGAAGAGCACAAAGCTCCATCATTTTCTGACTTAATTAGTTTTTATGTTACTATTTCCAAACCAAATCCTTGCAATCCCGGTGATTTTTTCTTCCTCACTCTCATTCCAGAGCAGTTTGCCTCCATCTCTCCTTCGGTGTGTCCATGGATGTTGGGATAACCAAAAATTTGTCCTGTACCTGGGTAATGCTTTGGGAGATCAGCAAGCAACTACAAATTGTGGCAAATTGGAGGTTTCCCCTCCTTTTTCTGAGTTTTGCCGTGCATGGTCCCAGCAGCCAGTGCTGACATCCATCTGGGACAGCACAGAAAGGAGCAAATCATGTCTAGAAAGTCTGGGCGACATCTGCTCCTGGTTTTCCAGCACGAGGAGGAAAAACGCCTTCATTTTCAGCGTGTGGGCTGCTCTGAACTCCTCGGCTGGGATCATTTGGGAAGCAGGGAAAGAGAGGGAAAACAGGAAACTGAGAGGATTGCTTGATAAAGCTCATCCTTGTGCAGAGCTGGGATGGAAAATGGCATCAGCAAGGAATGAATGTGTGGGACAGAATGACACTGAAGGTGTGGGACAGGCAGCACACACAGGAAGAAACGCAGGGCAGGTGATGAGAAAAGGGGATTATGTACATGAAAAAAGCTATGGAAATATATCTATATATAAAAATCTATCTTGTTGTTGCACATATACAGAGAAGGGTCCTGTCCCTGTTCCCTGGGAGCAGAGCCCGACCCGCCCCCGGCTGCCCCCTCCTGTCAGGGAGTTGTGCAGAGCCACAAGGTCCCCCCTGAGCCTCCTTTTCTCCAGCCTCAGCCCCTTTCCCAGCTCCCTCAGGAATTCTCCAGCCTCTTCCCAGCTCTGTTAAACATTCCTCACTCCTCCAGGCTGCAGTGAAAGTGCTGCTTGCTACAAACTGCAGTAATTCCTCTAAATTCTGGCGTAATTTTGGTCCCAACTCTAAGAATTCCATCTCTGGGCTGTCCCTGTCTGGCCTGCCAAGGTCAACAGAGCCTTTTTTAAATACAGGAGCCTACGTAAGTGTAAAAGGGGAAAATGAGACTCAGAGCTGAACCTCCCAGGCTGTGGCATCGCCTGGGACCAGCACGGGAGGCTCAGCTCCAGGGCCAGCTGTGCCATGTCTGGGGAGACTGAGAATGAGGGATTTGGAGCAGCCCAACAGGCAGAGAAGGGAATTAAAGGAGGTGGAGTACAAGAAAAAATGGAATAAAATCGCTGTTTAACACAGCTACGCAACAAATCCTCACCTATCGTGAGCAGAAAGGATCTAAAGTAGAAGCCAGCACAGGAATTCCTCTGGGATTTGGGAAGGCTCACTGCATCTGCACACTCCAGCTTTAATTCCTAATTATATTAATGATGGGAATGAAGCCTGCAACAACCTTCAGTGCAAATCACCACCATGAGCTGGGTGTGACATCCCAGGAAAAAGTTCCCAAGAGCCCAAAGGAAGCGAGGAGGGAATTTGGGAAGCATTTGCTGAGACTCCAGTCAGTGCTCTCTTCTCTGAACTAAAGTTGCCACAGAGGAAAATACCTGTACCTCCAAAAAACCCTCTCCCTCTAAGGGTTTGCTACCACTACCAAGAAAACATACGAAACAAAAAGGAGAAAACATGGAGAAAAAACATGGGAAGAGCATGAAGAAATATGGGAACGAGCAAAAAAACCCAGGCAAAATCTCTTTTAGCAGTTCCTCTTTTCTGAACAGGGTTTCTTTGATTCAGCCATCACTACTGATTCTGAAATACTTCATTCTTCCTGGGGAAGAGGGGAGGAAAACAAAAGTTTGCTTTTTATTCTTCCTTGAATTATCTAAAAATGTGCTTTCTTCCTAGTCAAACAAGTGTACAGACACTACAAATGCAATTAGTCTTATGTACAACTCAATTAAAAGCATCACTGCCAACCTTCCAGTGATCAAAGTCGCTTTTTAGATCAGTTTTGGGTATTATTACATTATATTATATGAAATTTTCTGAAGAGTTAGCTTGGAATCACAGCACCACTTTGGTTGGAAAAGGCCTCCAAGATCACTGAGTCCAACCATTCCCCAGCACTGTTAACTGTATCTCAAATAATCCATGAAAAATCTTCGAAGGAAAACATCTAACCCTGGTCACAGGAAAGGAAAGTCTCCTTTCCAAAGCCACACACTGATTTTTTTAATGAATTATGGGTTTTTTACCTCAAAATATCCAAATCAATTTGGAAAATAGGCCTTGGTCTCCTGACCCTTTCCCCACAATCTCTACATAAATGATTCTTTAAGGGATGATGTAGAACTCAGTTTTCTAAGGAAGAATAAAGACTTTATTTGGAAGAATAAAGTCTCTAATTCAGGGATCTCAAGATAACAATCTAAAATATTAATGAAACTTTAAAGAAACACACAGACATTTTTCTTCTCAGGAAATGGCAAATAAATACTATGGTACTTACCCCAAGGTCAGAAAGATCAATTTAAAGTGAATTCAGCAAAAGAACCCAAAAATCCTTTTTTCTTGGAGGGGTTATTTTTTTTTAGCTCCCATTGAATTCAGCCATGTAAAACCACAAGATTTTCCCCGTTGGTTAACAACCAACCAAACATTATCAGGTTTTTTTAATGGAAGAGTTTGGGTGGGAGAGAACTTGAAAATCATCCCATTCCACCCCCTGCCATGGCAGGGACACCTTCCACTGCCTCAGGGTGCTCCAAGCCCCATCCAACCTGGCCTTGGACACTTCCAGGGATCCAGGGGCAGCCACAGCTTCTCTGGGCACCCTGTGCCAGCCCCTCACCACCCTCACAGGGAGGAATTTCTTCCTAATATCCCACCTATCCCTGCCCTCTGGCACTGGGAAGCCATTCCCTGTGTCCTGTCCCTCCATCCCTTGTCCCCAGTCCCTCTCCAGCTCTCCTGGAGCCCCTTTAGGCCCTGCAAGGGGCTCTGAGGTGTCTCTGAGGAGCCTTCTCCTCTCCAGGTGAGCACCCCCAGCTCTCCCAGCCTGGCTCCATGGCCTCTGGACCCGCTGTATCCCATTCCTAACCCTTGGCCCCAGCAGAGGTTTCTCCCCGGGTCCGTACCAGGTGCGAGGAGCCGTTGTTGGTGACCGAGGGCAGGTTGGCCCAGCGCTCGTTCTCCAGCTCCTCCATCACCTGGTTCATGGCGCTCTTCAGCCACGTGTCCACGGACACCCCGATCTGCTTCAGCAGCTCCAGCCGTGCTTCTGCCTTCAGCTTGATGATCTGGGGACACAAACACGGACAGGTCACAATTCCTCAGCATTCCACCTCACCTCGCGGCGTTTTCTGATCCAGGAATGACCCGGGGGGGGGGCTCCCAAAGCTGCTCCCTGTGGGAATGAGTCCCATTCCTCGTTTCCTTGCCTGTAGGAATGTGGTGTGAGCCAAGACACAGGGAATGGTTTTCTGGAGGCTCAGCCAGTCTCACCGGTTGGTGTTTCTAAAATAACACCTCTGAGTTTATGCTCGCTCCCAATTCACACCCTTAAGTAGTTCAGTGTAGCTTTGAAGTCCAACAACCCAGTGCTTCCCAGGATTTTTAGAATTAGGAATATCCACAGAGCAGACCCTTCCAGGTGGTGACTGAAGTGGATGTGAAACACAAAGAAATCTGATAGGATACACACACACACACCAACCCACCAACTCCCAAGTGAGGCTCTGTTCCACCAGCACGTGCCAGAGATCACAGGAAAACTCATTTGTTATGGAAGCAGAGTATGTTAATAATCCCAAAATTAAATAAGTATCGCACTCCAACAAACAGTTTCAGGATTTTTGTCTTCAGAACAGCATGAAAATGGAGGTTTTCTGACAGCTGGGTTCACTTCAGCATCCTGGCACACTCGCTGGCCGATGGAGCCAAGGATTTAACAAATTCATGGCAAAGCACCACCCTGATCCAAATTAGTTCACAGTCTAAACAGGAGGGATGGGAAGAGCAGCATGAAGAAATTCAGGATTTCAAGAAAAGCAGATTTGCATCAAGAAGTGGAGGGCAAAGCCAAGGATAAAACTGAGGATATTTTTGTCCAGTCCAGCCCCCTCAACACCCTCCTGCTGCCCTTGCACATCAGAGGAACAAAAATCAAGTGATTTCCCGAAAATCCTTCAGTGAGTCACTAATGGAGGCAGCAACACAAACCCACTGAACCAGCCTGGAATTTTTCCTGCATTCCCTTTCACAGCATTGGTCATTTTTAGCACGTAGCAAAGCTCCATCCCCTTTCTCTCCCCTCCAGCCCTTCCCACAGGGATCTGAAGCACCTCACTGCAGCATCCCTGACACACCAAGCTCTCAGAAGCACTGGGAGTCCAAGCAAAACCAGCAAAAACAGATGGGTTCAGGCATAAATTAGAGGGAAATTCTCTTTCCAGTAGTGGCAGAAGCACAGCAGATTATGAAGAACATGAATTAAAATGCCAACTGGTGCCATGTAGATTTTTATCTCTTACACAAATCCTTACTCTATACAAAATTTTGTGCTGAGCTGAAGTGATACAGGTGTTTTTCTCATTTTTGACATGCTGCTGCTTTTACAGAATCAGATAATCATATCTTTCTACTAAGAAAATAGAAAATAATCAACTTTTAACTTTATTAAGCTGAATCCCTAAACATCTCTCCATTTTCGCTTTATTTGGGAAGATGACTTTAAACCTGTCTCAATCAAACCGCTTTTGAGAGACATTATTTTAAATTCTGTGTAGAAGAAACGTGATTTTAAAGAGTAGGTAAGTTGTAAAAGGAGAATTTATGATGTCAGATGTATCTTCATGTGGCTACAGCTGTATGCACACGCTCTCCCCCATAATCAGGGATGGAGAAAGGAGGATGGGACAACTCTGAGAGGTGTTTCCCACGGGAAAAGCCAAAGCCATTGAGCCAAGGGAAGTTTCCACTTCTTCATGCAAGGGGTCTCCAAGTGAATGATTAACAGGTACCATAAATAGTGTTCAGAGAGCTGAGAAAAGGAGGAAACATTAAATACATTCATGTGCATCCCCTCTCGCCCGTTCCTAAGCGTTCCAAGATTTTGAACAAAGCCACTTCAGCCTTGGAGCTGCACAGGAACATGCAGGGCAGGGAGAACAACCTTGTCAAAGGCAACTTATCACAGAATCCCAGAATGGTTTGGGCTGGAAGGACCTTAAAATCATCCAGTCCCAACCCCTGCCATGGGCAGGGACACCTCCCACAATCCCAGGTTGCTCCAAACCCCGTCCAACCTGGCCTTGGATATATAACCATATACATATTAATGTATATATTTACTTGTGGAGTGAAGCAGCTTTCCCCTTATTTGTCTTTATTTGTCTGACATCAATTTACAAGGACTTTCCCTGTGCCTCCACCAAGGAATTGCTCAGCCCAGTTGTTTTGCTGTTTACCTCGTTATGCAATTTCCAATTAGGCTGAGTTATGCTACAGCAATAAACATTGGTCGAGCCTGCTACAGACATCTGCAGTTGCTGTTAGTCTGCTGCAGTTTGTTTGTACAAATTGTGAGCTAAAATAAACAAGCCGCTCCAAAATCCTTGAGTGTACTTGACAAGAGGTTTTAATTCAACGTACCCAGCAAATCCAATGGAGTTCCCCCTCCCTATTTACACCCAGGAGCCTTAACAGTCAACAGATGTTTGTTCCAAACCACAAATGTTTGGAGTTTCATTCCATTGCAGACAAGCCATAAAAGCACCAAGAGCATTAGGTCAGGCCTGCACTTGAAAGTTATTTACAAGCCAAGATTATATTTTTACCTAAATAATTATGCTGGTAGACCAGAGTTAACAGCTTCCTACCTACAGGAAAAATACAAATAAAATACCACTCAGGAGTGTAACTTCATTCTGCTTCTCACACAGGAACAGGTACAAATTTAAACATGGTTTAGTGGTGGCCTTGGCTGTGCTGGGCTGGACTCAATGATCTCAGAGTGCTTTTCCAACCTCAATGACTCTGTGATTCTATAAAGACACAAACATTTCATTCAAACATCACTACACCTAAATTAGCTGGGGTTTGATGCTTTCATTATCCCAGAATAAAATGTTAAGTAAGAAGGAAACAGGGCAATAGTGGTGATTTCACCAGCACCACGTTGTCTCAGAAGCTCTTCTGAAAGCCTTGTTCCCTTGGAAAGATCATCACATTAAAAACTGAACAAGGCTTTACCCACTGGTTTTCCCTCTCTCCCACTGGATGCTCCCCAGGGACATTGATGCTGTGCCCCCTGACTGAGTGACCTCCACTGACAGACTTGAAAATACCTTAAATCAAGTGACGCCTGGCATTCCCAGCCACACTGAGCATCTCCAGGAAGGCAGCTGAGCCTCCAAAGCCCAGGAATGCTGGAATCCAGCTCTGGCTCTGAAATCTGGGTGCTGCCCAAATTTCATTGTTAGGAAGTCTCACTGCAGGACAAACACTTTCCTGTGTAACAGTGAAATTGCTGTTTACAGTCACCAATTACTGGTTAATGGCTCAGGACTGGGGTATTTTTTCACTGATTAAAAAATCATCAGCCACCCACCAAATGTACAAACTCTTCTGGGGGGTTCCTGCTTCTCTGAGCTGTTCTTTCTGCTGGGAGGTTCTAAGAAGATGAAAGGAAAAACCACCCAAGTTTTAGAAAATATAAACACTGTTATCTATTGCTCACATACCTGACGTTGCTCCACATGGGAGATGGAATAGTTTTGTTTATTTACTGTTCCACTCTTAATTAAGCAAAGGTTTTAGACCCACAGCTTACTCAAGATGAAGATACACAACTGCTCTGCGAGGAATGGAAATTAAACCCAGCAGGAACATCACAGAGCTGTTCCCTGTTCCCAGGAGAAAAAAGGGCTGGAGAGAAACCCAGAGTTCCTTCACATCCCACAAACACCTCAGATCCAAGTCCTTCAAAGCCATTTATAGAGGTGTTGGGGTAAAAACCACACAGAAATGCAGCAAATATGGCCCCTTCAATATGCTGGTTTAGGATTGTTAAAACCAGTTTTAAATGGATTTTCCTGAAAGCAGAGTTGCTTTACCTGCCACGGCTTTTTAAGGTGCAGAACAAACCCTGGGCCTTGCCCAGGCTTTTTTTCTCCTGAAGAATTCAGAATTATTTCTTCTACACTGGAGTTGTACTTAGGAGCTTGGTCAGATACCAAAATCAGATTAAATTAGGGTTATGAGGAGACCCAAACCATCTTTTGTGAGAAATGTTTTATTCCACTGCAATCTTTTTTTAGTGGCAGGAACAAAACCATAAAATCATAGAATCACAGAATCCTGGAATAATTAGGGTAAAAAATCTCTTTAAGATCATGGAGTCCAACCATTCCCCCACCAATACCACCACTGACCATGTCCCCCAGTGGCTGGTCACTCTCATTTGGCAAATTTTTTTAGCCAGGAAGAAATCAATGCGGAAAGATTCTGGGAAAACATTCTAGAAAGCCATTATCTTTATTTCTGTCCTCATTTAGAAACACTTTTGGTTTAAATTCTATGATTTTAATTGAAAAAGGTATTAAAATTAAGTAATTCTCTTCAGGAAAAGTTACATTTTGGGCCACTGGAATTATGATACAGTGATAGGCAGACATGATTATACATAAATTTTATTTATAATTAAGTCTTGGAATGCCCTAAACTTCTCAAAACCCAAAGTGAGTCTTACTCCACGCAGTTCAGTTTTAAATCACAGCCCACTGGTGTTAATATAGGAGTGTATGAGGAAATAATCCAAAAAATTCAACTTTCACTGCCTTGCTGGAGTTTGGGGTGGAAAACCCAAACTGTGGCAAAACGACCCCAACCAAAAAGATAAACCCTGTTCAATCCAACTCATCCAAAATCTGGATCCTTTTTCTGCACCAGGTGGGGAATTAGCTCATAAATGACATTTTCCCACACAACACTGAGTGGGTTTCTTTTCTAAGTGGGAGGCTGGGCAGAAGGTTTGTACAGCTATTCCAGGAGTTAATTTATATGCTAAATAATCTGCATGGATTGAAATCCAACGAGGTTTTTGGGGTGAAGCAAACAGGAGATGAGGCACTGGGACAGATAACACCTCTCCCAAGGGAATTCCAAGGTTCAGGAAACACAGGGGAAGCTACTCATGGAGAAGAATCCACCTGCACAGCTCCAGCCCAACTGGCACATGGATTTTTCCCAAGCTTAGGCACATAAAACTTTAAAGATCCCTAAGGATTGAATTTGTAGAGTTTAAAAAGTGACTCCCAGGCTGCTGGGAACAGAGCTGAATGGAAATCACTCAAATTCTTTAAGGAGATAATTAAATGTATATAAAAAAAAAGAATGCAAACCTTTATTAACACATTTCTCTGTGCTCCTGGGGTGAACACTGGTTCTTCATAGAGTGAAAAATGTTATGGACATTTCATAACCCAAAAAATTCAGTAAGGTTTAGGCAGAGGCTGGACTCGAAATATCCCAAAGCCCATCAATCACCTTCCACTGTCCCAGGCTGCTCCAAGCCCCATCCAACCTGGCCTTGGACACTGCCAGGGATCCAGGGGCAGCCACAGCTTCTCTGGGCACCCTGTGCCAGGGCCTCCCCACCCTCCCAGGGAACAATTCCTTCCCAATATCCCATTTATCCCTGCCCTCTGGCAGTGGGAAGCCATTCCCTGTGTCCTGGCACTACCCACAATGTAAAAAGTCACTCTCCCCCTCCCTAAACTGCTTTTCACCAAGAGAGTTGGAAATTCCTGCTCTGTGGATATCCCTGGCATTTTTCCAGGCCAGTCCTCAATCTGCTGACCTGGAAAGACCAACAGCTCCTACACATCTCCTGCAGGGACAGCACCTGGTTCCCTGCACAGCTCTCCCAGCCTTGGCTTCCTGAGCTCAACCAGAGACAGCAGCGAGCAGCATTTTAAAAATTCACCTTTTCTTTGCATTAGGAGCCTTATTCCCTGGAAGTGCTCCAGGCCAGGTTCAGACAGAGCTTGGAGCAACCTGGTCTAGTGGAAGGTGTCTCTGCCCATGGCAGGGGGTGGGACCGATGATCCTGAAGGTCCCTTCCAACCCAAACCATCCTGTGATTCTGCAACTCCGTTTCATTTATTTTCCTGAAGCGTATGGAATTTGCTTTGTTCCCACGGTGCACAACACAGCAATGAATATCCACAGCCAAATACAAGGAGAGGGGTAAATCAGCCCTTCATGTACAATTAAAAATGGCCCCACACCTCGGAGCTGATCAAACCAAGCAAACAGCACTGCAATGAGTCTTAACCAGATCTAATCTGGTACAAACACCCTCTGGGGAGCTGTAGATATCCTGATGAGGAGACAAAATGCATCCCCCTATAATTAAATGGGAACAGGATTAATTGCTGTGGAGGCCCAAAGACCTGAGAGCAAATGGGAAACCTCCCACCATCCTGGAGAAAAATCACATCAGCCCTGGGACAACTCAACTGCTTGGGGAGACCCACGCTGGAGTCTTTGGTCTGAGAAAGGAAAAATGAGATGAGAAGATGAAATCCTCAGTGCTGGCACTGCTGAGGCACCTCCAGTCCTGGGGACAGTTTTGGGCTCCTCACTGCAAGAACACTGAGGGACTGGAGCGTGTCCAGGGAAGGGAACAGAGCTGGGAAGGGGCTGGAGCCCCAGGAGAGGCTGAGGGAGCTGGGAAAGGGGCTCAGGCTGGAGAAAAGGAGGCTCAGGGGGGACCTTGTGGCTCTGCATAACTCCCTGACAGGAGGGGGCAGCCGGGGGGGGGGTCGAGCTCTGCTCCCATTAACCTTTGTCTCCAGTCATTGAAAGATAAAGGGATTCAGGCAGCGGGAAAATGGAAAACTCAATTCCTTCCTTCCTGCTGCTACAGAAATCAAAGCTTAAAACACAGAAGTTCTACTCCAATTACCTGAATTGGTTGAGTGAGTAGAGAGGAGTTCCAGAAATGGTTTATTTTCACAAATTATCACTTTTCAGTATCAATTTCCAATTTTTTTCATTGATCTCCTTCATCACAGCTGATGCCTGAACCATGCCACTTTCAATTTGAAGGAGCACCTTGTGCTCTCAGGGCTTGTCTTAATCAAAGTGGTTCAATGCTGCTGGGACAAGGATGGAATCCCTCTGGATCTAAACTCCACAGTGTGTCATTAACTACAGTCAATTTTACTTCTTTGCCAGTGCCAGAGGTGTTACCACTCAAAATCTAACATTATTTTAACATTTCCTTTAAAAACAAGCAACCAAACAAAAAAAACAAGCAACCAAACAAAAAAATACCCTTCAACAAACCCCAACTTTTCCAATTTTAACACAAAAATGTGTGTTCTGGTTATCAGTCACAGTCACATCTGTCACGTATCACCTGCACAGCAGCACTCTGCTGGAATTCCTGATTTCCCCCCAATTCTAATCAAGGAATTTGCTCCCTGAAAACATCACAAGGAAAAATAGCTGTTATCCCAGGGAGAAAAAGATCAGAAATAACCCACTGAGCTGTGGATGTGCCAATCTGAGGGTTTATATTCATCTCATGGAAGACAAAAACCTTGGGATTCTCCAATATTTCCTGATCCTGAGCACATTTTTACTCAATTCCTTTGCTGTACTGTCAAATTACACCTGTTTTTACATCCCTGTGCTTGTTAAACCCAGTTATCCATATGGAACAGCTCCTCAGTTCCTGCCAGGGCTCAGATTTCCCTGGATTCAGGGTCTCCAAGGAAGAGAGCAGTGAAATGAGCATATCTATGCCCAATACACCCTGGAGAAAAAACCTTTACCAATAAAAATCCTCTCTAAAAGGCCCCAACTCAGCTCATCCTGCTGATGAGACTGGCACTGGAGGAATCAGTCAGGGATATAAAATTCCCCAGGGAGAAACAGGCAACTGGAAGATAACCAAACCAGAAAAAATTCATCTCAATGTGTTTGTGAAGTTGTCTTCTCCTTCAGGAAGGATGAGGACAGAAAAGAAGGAAGAAAGTGGATTTGCAAAGGAAAAGGCATGAGTCAAGAAACCAAAATGGGATAGAACAGGCATCAAAATTTCCATAAAAATAACAACCATTTCAAGAGAAAAATAAAATAAAAATCAAATCTCTGTGTCATCCTCACACACCTCCAGATGTGATACCAGAAGAAACTCCACAGCCTCCCTACAGCCCAAATAACTTCTTGCACAAATACCACACCCCAACCCAACCCTCAGTAATTCCAACTCAATCAGCTGCATCTAAACAGGCAGGAATGTTTGGTTTTCACACACTGGAAGGAATTATAATTGCATTCCCAAAGAAAAGGTTGTAGCTCAAAGCTTAGGTTGTTCTTCTCTGGGATTTTTATGTGTGCAAAAATCTCTTGTCTCATTAGTGGACTTGAGCTCAGTCTTAGAGGTGTGGGGACTAACAGGGCTAAAAGAAAAAGCCATTCCTAAGTGGAGATAAAAAAGCTCCCAGAATTCACTTACTGGCTTATCATTAAAAAAATCAACAATGCTACACCATAAATAGCTTTGGTGGCAATACAGACAAGTCCCACAAAGTGGTTTCCACACCATTCCAAAAACTCAGGGATAACTTCATGCCTTTAAAATATGCAGCAGAAGAGAAGGAAGCTGGCAAAAATCCTCCAATCACTGAGTTTCATCCTCAAGTACTTGGCACTGGCACCATATTCCCTTGTAAAACAGGGCACGTGTTAAATATTAGAAAGATAAGGGATGGTTTAACTCCAACACACGGGAAAAACAGGGAAATATTGTATTAGCTAAAACATGTCTTGGAGAAAAAAATTCATGTTTATATGTATATATATGTATATAAAACCTCCACTTTTTGGCACTTTCCCTCTATCCAGTTTCCCTCTGGAACTTAAGTTCCAGATTGATTTAATTTGTAATTGATTTTAATTTTATAATATTTTGTTGTGAGAACTTTCTCCTTGGCAACTTCTTATCCTGATTTTATTTCTTGCTGCTGCTGCCTTTTTCTCTTATGCTCTCTATCCTTGCAGATTTAATCATTAACTATCCATGTATATACAGAGGTATTTTGGAGTATGGTCTGCTGGAAATAATTTACTCAAAACAGGTTTTTAAGCCACTTTCTGTAAGATTTAGGTTTTAAAAAACTGTATCCTGCATTTGCTTTAAAAAGGGAGCCTGACAGTTCTCCCACCAGGAGGAGGAATAATTTTGCTCTGTATTTTCTTACCCCTTCACCTGTAAATCACATTCCTAATTACAGCAGGTACTCTGAGGTATGAGAAGCACTTCACTGCAACAATTAGGTTTGTTCTACACTTTTAATTAAGCAACCCACTCATCCAAAACCCAGCAGATCAGATCCTGCTGCCTGCAGTGGGGTTTTTCAGTCAGTGGCCATGAAAACAGTTCCCTTTTACCAACCCAACGCTGGAAGCCAAAGAAGAAGTTAATTTTTTCACGAGTCTTAACCCACAACAGGTCTCGTAAACGTCTATAACCCTTTTAAAAGCACCTCACAGTAAAATTAGAGATACAAGGATTATTTCCAATGTTTTCCCATCAACAGTCAGATTTAGTTTGTGTATCAAAACCCACTACAACAGCACATGGCAGTTGCTTCCAAAAAAATATGAAGACAGAGATAAAATCACCATTTTCTGGTATTAATTCCTTCAAGCAGAAAGAAATTAGTAGACCTGAGATTGTTTTTCAATCTGTTTCAGATAAAGCCCCTAAATATAAAGATTCTTGACCCTTGACAGTGGAAAATGAGAGGACTCACTCTTCATCAGGAGGTGTTTTTAGTATCACTCTTCTGATCTGGAGTTTCATGAAGCTGATTCAGTGACTTGACAAATACCAAATGAAGAAAAAAAAAATCTTAAAATTCCCTGGTTTTTGATGCTGAAAACAGACATTTCCACCAACCAAATGAAACAGCTGCAATGAAGATCTACCTGTGGGAAGGAAGTGAAAATGCCAAAAGAATTTCCTCCTTACCTCAGCCTTGCGAATGCTCTCCCTGGCTTCATCTATCTTCTGCTCCAGTTCCGCTCGGGTTTGCTCGGACATCACCGGCCCGTGGCATTCCAGCTCTTCCAGGGTCTGCCAGGAACAAGGAAACACACCACTGATGCAGTAAATGCCAAAGGCAAGTATTTGTGACAATCAGGGAATTTACTGTTTGACTGGATGCTGGGGTTGACCAACAAAGGTCCATCCCAGGAAAAAGAAGGTGATGACTCTAACCCTGCCCTCTGGCAGTGGGAAGCCATTCCCTGTGTCCTGTCCTTCCATCCCTTGTCCCAAGTCCCTCTCCAGCTGTCTTGGAGCCCCTTTAGGTACTGGAAGGGGCTCTAAGGCCTCCCTGGAGCCTTCCCAGAGACGTCAGAGCATTCTGAATGTCGTTTTTCCCCAGGTGATGCTGTGCTCGGGAGCTGGAATTGCAGGGATGACCGGGAAACTGGGCAGGGTGTGGTGAAAGCCCATCAGACTCCTCCATGGCTGGCTTTTTTGGGGGAAGAGCAAGGAACTTCTGTCTTTATTCTCACTCCTAACAGACACATTCCAAAATCCAGCTGCCTGATGCCCAAACACAGCCCTTGGCTCTTCTGAGCTGAGCCACAGACATAGAAATAAATGTATCAATTCGCATCTAATTTTACGTCTTCGCATTAGATTGAACGGCAAATTCCTCATGGATTTTCCTAGTGTGGAACAAACTTCTGACACCCACGTGAACAGAGGCCCCAAGCAATTCCCTGGTGCCTGCAGCACCTCCTCTTCCAAGAGATGTGCTTTCCCCCCAGACCTACCCGCTGGCTGTGCACGATGTTCTTGTGCTCCCGGGCCACCCGGGTCGCCCATTTCCGCGCCTCCTTGTTCAGGCTGTGCTCCTCAGTCGTTCCAGTCTCCGATTCCAGCTGCCGGCTCTGGAACAGGGAACAAGGAAGGAGTCATGGCCCAGAGCCTGGGGTACCTCTGTGTTTACCTACAGGGTGACTTTTTATCCTATTTATCAGCCCGGGATCTTGTTTCTTATGGAACGAGGAAGATATGACAAGAACTTCCTTGTCAACTGTGGGATGGTACCAGGTTGTGGGAAGCCAACTCCGAAAGCCAGAAGATCACAAGAATTCAATTCCCAAAGTAAACAGGCATTATGGGAAGCAAAGATCATGGAATCATGGAATGGTTTGGGATGGAAGGGACTTTAAAAGACCATCCAGTGCCATGGGCAGGACCCCTTCCACTGTCCCAGGCTGCTCCAAGCCCTGTCCAGCCTGGCCTTGGACACTTCCAGGGATCCAGGGGCAGCCACAGCTTCTCTGGGCACCCTGTGCCAGGGCCTCACCTCCCTCACAGGGAACAATTCCTTCCTAAAGATGAAAGGTTTAGCGTGACCAAGGGGCTCATTCTTTGTAAATTGTGATCAAACCACAAAGCCATCAAATATTTTAGTACAGCATGGGAATGTCTGTCCGAAAACGTTTGTGTCTGCAAAACAGAGGCTGAAATTTCCAATCACATTTTTGATATTGTTCCATCTTATTCCTGCTTTTGTTGTGTCAATGACAAAAAGTAAAATTCTTCCCCTCAAGAACTTCCAACTAAAGCAAGATGAAATAGTTCTCTGCTGTCTACAGGCTGAACAGGACAGACACATTTCCCAGCATGGAGTCACTGAAATCATTCCCAAGCTTTCTATCATTTCCATTTGTAACAGAGTCACAGAATCATTTGGGATGGGTTCCATCTCTGAAGATATCCAAAAACCACCTGGATACAGTCCTAGACAACCAGCTCCGGACCAGACAACCTCCAGAGATCCATTCTAACTTCAACCAGTCCCTAGGATTTTTTTTTCCTGAGCCAGTCACTGCAATCCACAACCCTCCTGCACTCCTTTTTTATCACAAGTCCTGACATAATCCTGCACAGCCTTTGGGATCAACCAAAAAAACCCCCTATAAACTATGACTCAAGAACAGAGAATACGCACAGAGCTGTTGAAGTGTGAAAGAAATGCCCGTGTCACAAATTTCTCACTCTGTATGGTTCAAAAGACATCATTTTTCTTCATCAGGTGGAGTTTGACACTAGAGAAGAAGCCCACAAGGATGAAAAGGTTGTTTAGGCAGGAGAAATCCAAGGTTAGCCATCAGGAAAGGGTAAGAGAGCAGAAAGACACGGAATTATTTCCAGGGTAGCTGGGAAGCCTCCAGCTGTTGCAGAAGAAGAGATGCTGTTATCAGGTATTTTAGCAGGAAAAATGGAATGATTTGTGTCAAGGAGGGATGACAGTTTAATCATCTACACCAGCATTTGGCACAGACTGAAGTAAAGCCAAGAGACACCAGGAGGTAAACTGAAGTCATTCTGAAAACAAGATTTTTCTGGCCTTTAGATTACACCATCCTCATGGAAGAGGCAAAAAACACTGTCTTAGGTTGACATGCTATCAGGGGATATAACTGAAAAACAGGCAAAATTGGTTCAGTGAAGTTCCTTTGTTCAGTGAAGTTCCTTGCCATCAAAATTGAACCTGGCCTTTATTCTTAGTGTATGAAAAGCCCATTTCAGTGTTCTTTTCCAAGCACAAGGTGTGGAGCAGCCCAGAAGAGGAGGAGCAGAGGTTCAGGCACGGGGCCAGCTCTGGGATGAAGAGGGAGGACGGTGAAGCTTCAGGAGAGGATCTCTTCACTCATCCCCTCAATTCAATAAATTGGCTTTTACTGAGGTGGATTTATAGAATCATATTCCTTCATTACTGACCTCTTTAATTACCTCTGTTAAGCTACTCCATTGTAAACATGAAGAGGACAACACATGGATTTATTTAGGCACATCCAATCCTTAAGATAATATTTCACCTCAGTTTTTTCCCAGTTTATCACACAGCTTCTTCCACAGCTTCCACCTGAGTTTTAACCTGAGCAGAATCTTTGACATTTCCTCTTCCCTATGAAACATCTGAGAGTGAAAACAGCCCAGAATGTATTTTCAATGTTCCTACTGCTCTTGCTCCTACTCAACAGCTCATTTCCATATGGAAAGAATCCAGACTTTTCAGTCACTTGGTAATCATCTTCACTATCCCAAGTGTGATTTTGGGTTTTAGTCTATTTATCAAAAGGACTTGACCAGAAAAATGAATGAGGACTTTGTGGCTACTCTTAAGGGCCTACTAAAATATAAAGGAATTTTGTTGGATCAGACTTGTATTAGTTATTTATAAAGCAGTATTGCACTCAGGCAGACCTCACCCCTTGCTTCAAGGTCTAAAAATAAAACAAAATAAAAATGGGGCAATGAAAAGCCTTAATTCTGTACCCTCAGGGAAAGACAAACTGGAGAGGAACATCAAGTAAGAAATGAAAACCCAGCTGCCATTAAAATAGGTGAGAAGAATGAAGCTAAACCAGATTTATCTGCTGTGGACATCAAACTCCAAATCACTGGGAAGAAGGTGGAGGAACTGAAGGCTCTGATCCTGACCTGAGTTACTCCATGAAGCTCAAGGGTTTTCAGGACTGGAACCTGGTGCTGCCAAGACGTCCAATGACTCAATTTAACCTCTTCCAAAAAGAGAGGGAAACCAAACCCACCCTCCGTGGCCAAGGAATGAAGGGAGAGCCAAAAAACCTGAGCTAAACATAGATGGACACTCTGCTGTTCCCTCAGGGCTTGGATTACAACGAAAACAGTGTTTAGTGCTAAAAATTCGATCAGCAAACCAACAGAAAGCTCTGGATGGCTCCAAGCAGCTAAAAAGCTTAGGGGCAGCAATGCTGTTTCTTAAATTAACAAAAGCACCCAGGCTGCAGACAAATGTCACTTCTCCATTTTGGTCTGAAATGTTGGTGCAGGTGCAGGATTTGCCTCCCAACAGGGCCAAACTCAGCCTGTATTCTTATTTATCCAGTTATATCTGGATGCAGATGGCACAGCGCTGTCTTGAAAGCAAAAAACACTGGCTCTTGAGCCTCTAAGTTCCTTATTTTTGTGGCTGAGGCCTAAAAAAGTTCACTTCGACCAAGGCAAAAAGCAGGGAACATTTATTGCATGCAAAGCACCCATATAAAACACGTCTGAAAACCAGGCATTTCTTTCAAGAAGAGGTGAAAACAAGAAGTTTCCATGCCAATGCTGCACAGCAACACTTTGGGGAGGAGGAAGGAACACACATGACATTTTTCACACAACTCACTGCTAAACTCAGCAGTTCTCAGAAAATCATGAGCCAAGTTTGGGGCTCCTTTCAGTCTGTTATTGCTGAACTCATTTAATTTTAATTTAGCCAAGAGTGAGCTGGGGCTGACTCATATTTCAGTCAATTTCCAACACTTCAAACTGGACACTCCTCATCTTTAAAAATTAAGATTTTTTGCATATAGGGGGTTTTTTTCCCCCTCAGAATAACAAAAAAGGACTTAAATCCACTATTATTACTATAACCCATAGGTTACAATAAAGCTAAATCCAAATCAACCTGCTATTGCTGCTTAATAGAACCACATTCTGCTTTTTAAACTAACAAATTAATAATACATTATTAATACTAAACAATATTCTATTAATCTAATAAACAAAGCACTGATGGGGCTGCAGAAGGAAAAGGAACATCCGACTGGGCAGGGATGTTTTGGTTTGGTTTGTTTGTTTTGGGGCTTTTTGTTTTGGTTTGGGTTTTGGAGGTTTTTTGTTTGTTTCAGTTTGGGGTTTGGGGGTTTTTTGGTTTTGTTTTTTAAAGTCTAGAACCTTAAAAGTATTGATTTTTATTACGTATCATTGATCAACACAACTTTGTTATTCCTAGGCCTTGATGTTTCTGTATTAAGAAATTCTGTTGTACATAAGAGATGAAAAGCCACAACCCTTTTTTAAAATCAATTTGAATCTTATTTATTTTTAAAGGTTTTTATTGTTCTCACTGAAATGAATACTGAAATTAGAGTGCAGAGTATTTTTGTTAATTTACTTCCATTCTCACCCTCATCATCCTCCTCATTTGCCTGAGCCCTCACAGCAGCTGCATTCCCAACCAACTTTTCCAAAAATCTATTAGAACTAGAAATACAAAAAAATGCCCTCATAAGGTAACCAAAGGCAAAAAAAGGACTTTTAAAATCAAGTTTGACACAGAAAAATCGATTTTGTAGCATTTTCAATACAATATGAACAAATTTCTAATTCTTAAGTGGCCACTTCTTTCAAGTGTAACTTCTGCTCTCTGATCTTCACTGTCAGAAATTACCCAGGGCTTTTCTTAAACTGTGTTTCCTGACTGCAAAAACCCCAATAATTCTAACTGTGTGCTCTCTAAATTAAAATTAGGTGGTGAAAATTAAAGGAAAATCAACTAGGCAGTGAAAATTAAAATAAAATCCATTAGGCTGGGAGCCAGCTTCAGCTCATTATACTTAGAGAAAATCAGAAATGATCCTCACATTCAACCTAAGCTAAGTCCCAAAGTAGATCCAAACCCTTCCTTTTTCTTCAATATCAACCTCAAATATAAATATTAGATCTCAGACTTTATTTAAAGCAAAACTGCGCTGGGAGGGATTAAATAAAATCAGTTTTAGACAGGCACAAGATGGGTCAAGTCACAGAGGGAAGGGCAGAGCTTTGCCCACTTGCACCCACTGATCATTTCTTTACCCAAATGGCTGTAATTCTCCTCAAAAAGAATTCCTAACACTGAATAAAATTAAATAATTACTTCTTTTTAATCTAGATTTAGCTTCGAAAAGGTTATACTTAAAACCAGTCTGGTGTGGTATGAAAAGGTTGATAAAATTAATTAAGAACTTTAATTTTTTTTTATATTTAGGTTCAAAAAAGTTACACTGAAACGCAGTCTGCTCTGGTATTACAAGCACAGACCACTGTAAATACAGAATTATGGGCCCTTTTGGTACTTGTTTATGTAACTTATATAAAATTCCTTCAGAGAAGAGTCTGAGATATTCCAAGATGTTATTCTGAGAGGGAAGGGAAATTCATCTTTATTTTCACAATCTACCCATAAAACAGCCAAGTTATGTGGGGAGAAACTGCAAATCTTTCCACTGAGGTTTTGTGTTTTCCTGAGGTGTTTTTGTGCAAATTAAGAGGGAAAAAGAAGATTATTTTCATGTCAAGAAGCTGCAGGACAAATCAGCTGGGCCACAGCTTTTCCTCACGTGCTCTGAGGAAACAGTGAACGAAAAACAGGAAAAAGACCCCAAAAATCAAGTGTCAGCTTTTCAGGGCCCTTCTCCTCCTGCTCCAGGGACACTTTCGTGTCACCTGGCTCCTTTTCTCACGTGATAACCCTGGGATCAAGGAAAAAGCAGCTTTTCCAAACAGGAAACAGAGGAAAGCTGGAGGATTTCCTTTTTCTTTTGCCCTGTTCTCGTGGCTTATCCGTGAGCACGGGAACAGCGTGTTTTCCACACACTGGATTTTTGTGGAATTAATAAATATCCCTTTCCTCGTGGGAGGGTGGGGGATGATTAAACTGTGGAGTATCACAGCAGCCTCTGTGGAAGGCCAAGATGTGCTGACTGGATTTCCTTGGGAGGATAAAGGTATTTTAAAAGGCTCTTTTCCGTTCTCCATTTTGCTGTCTACAAATTCACGTTGGGAATTAATTTCTGGGGAGGATTAAAGCTTGTTAGGAACTGATCAATCATTTCTTTCTGAATATTTTTAAAACAAACTATTTCTTTAAGGGTAAGTGGTTCACTCTATGGGGTTTTTTGGAAAACTTTCTTTTTTAAAAGTAAGAACTTATGTCCATCAAAATGAACCAAGACACTGAAAGAATCTAAATAATTTAGTAACATGAAAAATTGTTTTAATTCAAGCTCAAACCAAAGTTTTTAGACAATGGAAAATACCTGATCGATGCAAAACATTTTGAAGTGGTTTTCTCTTTGTGGGCACTCAAGAGTGTACATTTTACTAGTGCAACTGGGATTTTTGGGATCAAAAATCCTGGCAGTTGATGGAAAATTGTTTCACTCCTTCCTTTCTTAGGAACAGACCCTTTTGGAGGCTCTGACTGTGCACACTGGGATCGTTTTGAAAGCTAACTGAGGTGTCCCTGACTCAAGGACTGCACAGAAATCCTGGTAACAGCTCCTCTCTTATAAAACCAAAGTAGGGGATGGACCATGTAAAACTGGAATTTACATCAGAATTCAGAGCTCTCCATTCAGAGCTCCATATCCATATGGTTTATAACATTCTTCCTGCCTACAGCACTCACAGCTCCATGCCAGTAATACTTAAATACTCCAAATTTTGAGCCCAGTCCCAGTGGATCAGCCCAAAGAGAGCCCACAGCTTGTTCTTGGAAAAGGTTAAAATGAAACTTTGGATGAGATGTATTTATGACTCTACCTTGTTCTTTCAGTCCTTGGTGTGAAAATTATCATGCACAACCCACAGAAACTAAAAGCCAACTGATAAATAAAACTCTGATAAACTCTGCAGAACATCTACAAACAGAACACGTGGCAAAAGAATGCTTGGTAATTGTTCTCCTGCAATTAAATGTTGTTCCATCAGTTAGAAAACACCCAATTTCTGACCAATTCAAAAGCCTGAGCAAGAGCCTTCATTCTCTTGTACTTATTGATTAAAAATGGGATTGCCCAGGCAGGATCCTGTTAGCTGAGCAGAATTATATGGATCATAAAGAAGCATAATTTCATTATTTTGGGGAAAACTGGTTCCAGTCTAAGCAGCTGAAGCTTTAAAAGCACCAGTACATGGAGGAAATGCAGGAATTCTGCTGCCCAGGTGGGTTAACCAAGAAAAGGAATCTCTGCATGTGAGGAACTGAGACATGAACGACCCATTCATCGCTTCCTAAAAATTCCTGGAGTGAGGCTGCACCAGCAGCACACGTGGACCCTGTGAGCCCACACAAGAGCCACGGCACAGAAAGCTGGCATTTCTCATGCTGAAGAGTTCAATGGGAGTGACTTACAGCTCCACTGGCCATGGGGATGGCCCTCTGGAAAAGGAGCCAAATTAAATCAGCAACAGGGCTGCATTTCATCAGTGCACACCGAGAGCCTGCACTTGTCAGACACCCTTCCCCTCTCACAGTGGAGCAGCAACCAATTACACACAGCACTGTCTTGAGCTGTGAAATTGCCCCCAAAAGATTAGAATATCAATTACAAACCCTGTGCAAGAGCACAGGAGAAGTGTGAAGCTGCCTCCCACAAATAACACCCTTAAATTGATTTTTCCTCCTTGAAGTCTCATTGTGAAAAAAGCTTTTTTTTCCCCCTTCTTTTTGTTTTATATGCAGAGAGATCGTGCATTCTTTTGCCACCTCTCCAGAGAGTAAATTCAGCATCCCACATGCACAGGGATAACACAAGGCTGATCAGAAACACCCAGGTACCTCTGCTATGGTCATTCTCATAGCACTGACAGGTGAGGGCTCAATCTCCACCAGCTGAACTGCATTAAAACTCTGGATGCAGAGAGTGCACAGGGACAAGAACACACAGCAGCAAAGGTTAGAGAGGCAGAGCAAAGACACTCAGAAAGATTCTGCTCACTGTGATCGAGAACAACCTAAAATTTATCACAGAATATCCTGAGCTGGAAGGGACCCATCATTTGCATCAGCCCTGCACAGGATACCCCAACAATCCCACCCAAGAGAATTGTCCAAACGTTTATTCATGAGAATAACTGACTCTTTCTGGAAGAAAAATCAAAAGCAGAGTTTGTTAAAAGGGAAATACAAAGGAAACCCTGGCAGAGATGTCAGGGTGACTGGGAAAATCACTCTTATGCAAGTCTTAAGCTGAATCACCTGAACTGCAGATCAAGACTGCCCAAGTCAGTTCACTAATGAATTCAAGTAAAAAAAAGTTTATATTTTTTAAAGATCCAAACTTATTTTAAGCAGCTGTTTCTTAAAATAACATGAGTAATGTCAATGGGACATCAAGAACCCACTTTAATCAAGCTGCTGTTTGGAAATGCACTTCCATGCTCTGATTCACTCAGTTTTAATGTCATTAATGATTGCTTTGGAAGCAACACAGAAACCAAGATAAGATTTCTGGATATCATTTTGGAATGCAGTGTTTTAACAGTATTATTTTTAGTAACTCTCTATATGTATCTCTAAGTATTCCTTGAGCAACTGAGGTGTGTGGGGACACTTTATCTGGCACAGTTGTAACCCAGTGTTAGTGAGTATTATGAGAACCACGCCAGCAGGATAAAAAGGCAACAAAATTTAGTAGGAATTAGGTTGAAAACAGTGAAACATAGGACTGTTAGTCACAATCTGGAAGCCAAAAAAAGATTCTGCTCTTTTGTGGACGATGTAGAGCCCGTTTGATGCTTTTTTTACCATCACCCACCTCCTGCAACCAGGCCACTCTCCCTTTCTTTCCCAAAAATACAGCACTGGGTTAAACCAGATTGGGATACCAGTGATTCTCTCCCCATTTATAACAATCTGCTTTAAAAGAGAGCAAGTCCAAGTAACTGCAGGGATTCACAGGGCTCTTACAGTGTCGCTGTCACTTGGCTGGAACTGGAAAGGCTGAGGTTTGTGGAACGCCGAGTTCTCCTGTAGGAACAGCTGGAGATTGTAATCCCGCACCACCTGAGGAAGGAAAAAGGTTTATTTAGACTCCTTGCTTTGTGAACTGAAAAAGAGCTGCAGAGCAAAACCAGCAGAGAGTTTCCAACTGAGATTAAACCTGCAGCAGGAGCTTGGGTGCACCAGCAGGGAGTTGAGGACCTGAGTTGTTCAGAGGTACTGGCAGGACACACACCGGGTGACAAGGACCTAAAATATCCCTGCCATTCACATACAAAATGGGGAAAAAAGCACCAATTATTAAATAGACACTCTGTGGTGTCGCTGCCATAAATATTTTTCTCTCCTCTTATGGGTAATTTCCTGTGCACTGCTCTTTCTTAAGCTGAAAAGTCTTAATTTGGCAGAAATTATTAGTTGTGGGAGCTGAAAAGACTATTTGGAATAATGCATCCAAAATCAGTTACAAACTTCATCTCTCTTTATTAAATTGCTTTCAGAGGAAACTCTCCAAGCTTGCATTTTGCTGAAGCAAAACTCCTTCAGCTCCTAAATTTATTTAATGATACGTTTCAGGCAGCACGACACAGATCCCTAAACAAACCTCTTATGTCACAATTTACACAGATTTACAAAGAAATACCCAGTGATTGCAAGATGAAAAAACAGGATCCCTGGTTGAAGAACTCTTACAGAGCATTCACTGCCTCAATTGATGAAAATGCATCAAAATTATATCAATCTATTACCAAACTGAGGGTTTACATGTACAAAGGAGATAATAAAGATGGTATTTATCCAGAAATAGCAGCATTGTGCATGACCAAGAACTCTGTGCTGGGTGGACAATGGGAAATAAAACTTGTTCTCTAATGCAGCAAAATGTTGATGCTTGTGTTGCTGAAATACTGAACTTAAAAAATTAATCTCCAGTTAAAGAAAGTAAATAGTCCTCCAGGGCCAATAATACACTCATCTAAACCAGAAAAGTACATAATTACTGCTCCAATTTGAGCAGTTGAACATAAACACACTCAAATGGGAAGAAAACAGACAGGGATTTGCATCACGAATTCCCAGAAATAGAAATTCAGAAAATACTAAAGAAGGAAACATCTGCAGCTTCAGAGGATGCTCAGCACTGATCTGGTATCCAAATAATTTAATTTAACCAGCTATTCCATTGAATTGTCCCTTAGATCCATGTGAACACTGACCATGGCACACAACCCTGGGCCGTGCCAAATATGTGGAACTATTTTAACTTCAATTAGGAAAAAAAACCTCCAAAACTAAGTTACTGGGGATGTGAAAACCTACACAGATATTTTAATGCACTTTCCCCACAGAAATCTGACTCCCAAGCAACTCAGTTCAAAGCAGAAAACTCATTTATCCAAGAGCACTCCTAAGAGACTTCCCCTCAAAGCCACAATAAGTGGTTAAAAATGAAAACAACTGTTATCAGAACAAGAGGCTCGGGAGAATGTGCAAGCCCAGCACACGAAATCCTGCATTTGCACAAAATAATGGACAATTGATAAAAAAGAAAATTAAAAGACTCCAAAGCAACACTGTATCCTTTGGGATTAAACTGCAACTTTTCCAAATAGATTTCCTGTTATTCAGGAATTAAATCAGGGTTCTTACACGGTTTCTTTCTGAAGTCAATGTCAATTGACAGGTTAAAACAGACCTGAAATCAAACATTAAATATATCCCATATGCAGAAACAAGGCACAGTCAGAGATGTGCACAAAGGAACTCATTTGCCCTCTTACCAGAAACCTCACAGAAATGTTACTCAAAACAGCAAATGGAATTTCAGAAAATGCTCCAAAGAAAATCAGCTTTTTTCCAAAAGAGTAGTGCAAGAAGTTCAAGTCTTGAGTAAGACTGTTAAAGTGAAAAGGAAGTTAAATTCCATTTTCACAGAATCACAGTCCCAGACTGGTTTGGGTTGGAAGGGACCTTAAAAATAATCCCATTCCAGCCTCTGCCGTGGCAGGGACACCTTCCACTGTCCCAGGCTGCTCCAAGCCCCATCCAGCCTGGCCTTGGACACTTCCAGGGATCCAGGGGCAACCACAGCTTCTCTGGACACCCTGGGCCAGGGCCTGCCCACCCTCACAGGGAGGAATCTCTTCCCAAAATCCCATCTAAACTCACCCTCTTTGGGGTCAGTGTTCCCATTCCAGTGTCAGAGGAATGACAAGGGCCACCCTGGCCCGGGAGCAATAAAATCTCCAAAGCTCCAACAAACAATGCTATGATAAAACTATGGAAAATCTGCATTTTATACAGAAAAATCTGTCTTTTAGCTGTTTCCCTCAATGTGCATCACATGAGGTGACAGCCAGCCCTGCCCATCCAAGGAGCCATCCCTGACACTTGTGGGAAGCAACTTGTGTCCTTCTAAAGCAAATACAATTTAATTCCATCCTGCAGACAGAAATATAGCTCAGATGGAATCGCAGAAGTATTTCTCCCAATGACCTGAAGTGTCTCTTCTAAGCAGAGCCTGCCAAGCTTGTACTGCAAACTAACAAAGAACAGGTGAAGCATTCAAAACCCCCAATAAATATTTAAAACCTTTGCTTTGATGACAGGTTTATGCTAAAATGCTAACAAATTTATTACATGTTTAACAACTCAAGCTGCTTTTGAAAGACGTGGGTGGGTTTTGTTGGAAAGAAAATGGGGGTTTTTTCTGGATTCATCTCTCCTTTTTTTGGGCCGATTACTACAACCTGGACCCGTCACAAAAAGGATAAGCAAAGGCTGTGGAAAAATCCACCAGTCAATATATTCAGAGCAAAGCACACGTTTTCAGTAGCAAAGCAACACAAATTTTTCTTCTCTGCATTCCTGAAGCACAAGGAGAGAAGCAAATCCGAGTTGTAAAAAAGCAGTCGTAAAAGCCCTGTTCAGAGCTGCCAGCTGGATTTACATTTCTGTCCCCTCTCCAGGCACTGTGGCCACGGAGCAGAACAGAAACACAACTGCTTCCCTCACACAAACACAGCCTGACTTGGTTATTGTGCAAAATAAACCAGACCTGGAGCTCTCCGGCCTGGGTAACACAAACTCGGGGCACGCAAATATCCGAGTAAAGGACTCCTACTCCAAGGAACTGTTTGGATATGACAGCTTAGAATTGGATCAAAGTCCCAACCAGGCAGCTCTCCAAGTATTTTGAGCACAAAGGATATGATATAACAGTGAAAAATTAATTATGCAGACATTATACAGAAGCCTGTTTAGCTAAAAGATTCCAAGCCAGCATTTTTGGGGAAGATATTTGAAGCCGACCTAAATGATACACCCCAAGGTAAATTACTCAAAGTCCTTCTGCAACTGAAGAGAAAATGGTATTTTGATTATTTTTACAGTTGCTGCCAAGTAAATTCAAAGCTGAAGGTGAAGCCCATTTTTCATGCCCTCACTCTGGATCTCTGAAGGTGTGAGACCACTTGCTTGGAGGCAAATAAGGAACGTGTTAAATAAGCTTTTGCTCCACATCTCTGTGTGAATGAGCTCTGTTTCTGGGTGGGTGGGTAAGGTAAATGTATAAAGGAATATTATGACTGCACCAAAGCAGCTTTTCTGAGCTCAGTGGCAATTATTTTATTTTTTTTCTTTTAGCCCAGCAGATGAATTATTTAAGTATCAAAATTACCCTGGAAGCGATCACGCCTCTCTGAGCCTGGCTGCTCGACAAAGCAAACAAACCACGTCCATGACAAGGCTCTAATTTGTTTGCTGTGTTTGCCACTCTTAATTCCAGGGAGAAAACAGCGTAATAGTTTGGATTTTAAGTTGACAGACAATTATTAAGGAATGATCCAAGCAGTTTCCCAGGGCTTTGCTCCAGATTATGCCGTGCAGAACCCTCAGCTGCAATTTCCCCTCCCAAACGTGCAGGGTGAGGAGAACTGAGCATCTCTGGATGCAAATGCATTCAGGGGAAGGCAGTCTGGGTGCTAGAGGAAAACTTCTCCCCAAGAATGCTGTCTGGTGTCTTTTAACTTAATACCACTCAGGAGTAACCAAAAATAACAACCCTTCAGTTTTGTCATGATTTTGGAAGCAAATCTTCAGCCTGGGGATTTGTCCATGCTGGAAGGATTCAGTTACAAAGGATCATTCAGTTCAAACTTACCCTGCTGGAAGTCTCCAGTAAAAACTGGAATGTGTTTTGTACAGCTTGGCATGTCTCTAGCTCAGTCCTGCTGAATGCCATTAAATAATCCTTAAGGTGATCATAGACATTTCCATCAAGAGCCTGCACGAGGGAAAGAAATAAAGCAAATCAGGAAAAGCAGGAAGCAGCTCTGTACACAATTGATCAGTGTTCATGTTGAGACTTGCAAGATGCTCACACCATTTTTTTAACACATTTACACCCGTGCAGAGTGGACAGAGCCCGGTGGCCATCCCTCACTCCTGGCAGGAGGAATTACAGTGCTTGGCTCCCATTAGATGGCAGCACACAGCACTGCAACAGCATCCCGGTGATTTCCATCCAGCTGTTTCCAGGGCAGCTCTGGAGAAGGAAATATGCTCAGGGAGATGTCACTGAGGTCAAGGAAGACACTCAGGAACTGCAAGGCCATGGGGTGCTGCCAACCCGAGTATTCCTCAGGGAATGGTGCCAGGACACTCAACATGTGGATGTGACACGTCCCCAGCTGTCTGCTTATCAAAACCAGCTGAGCAATAGCTGTCTCTTCACTTTCTTTTGTGCACAGAAACACCAAATAAGTAACAAAAATTTATCCTAAATGAAGCAGCGACAGCGAAGTTCAACCCCCAAAGCTCTTTTGTAAGCAGAGCTGTAAAATCACATCACACGGTGTAGGTTACACAAGTTCTGTGTTAAATGTGACTTTGCAAGTGACTGACAATGTCATTTAAATATTTAACTCAGGATGTATTTAAATATATATGATATAGATTTTGAAATAGGTCATATTTCACAGATACCCATTTAAACAGTGCATTCATGGAAACTGTGCACACTCCATTCCAACAAACTCAACAATGTGTTTCTCTAGAAAATTGTATTTGATTATTTAAATCATTTTGAAAATTTGGGAGGGAAAAAAGAGTGAAATTGCGCAAAATTTAAGAAATTATTTCTACCCCAGAAAAATCAAGCCCAGTGTTTAAGGTGAGGTGAACAGACATTAATAAACCAGACACAAATCCTGGAAGTGTCCAAGGCCAGGCTGGACAGGGCTTGGAGCAGCCTGGGACAGTGGAAGGTGTCACTGCCCATGGCAGGGGTGGCACTGGGTGAGCTTTTAGGTCCCTTCCAACGCAAACCATTCCATGGTTTTACGAAATCACTCAGAACTTAGGAAGAACAGAAGAGATTTTCCTTCTGCAAAGTTTTCCCAGGTACAACGACCTCAGCACACAGCCACCACCTTTGAGGGATGCTTTGAGGAGATAATCAAATTGTAGGACTGGAATTCTCATGTCCAAACTCTGACATCCCAAATCCAATCCACACTACACTATTTTCTTCATCCTCCACCTACCAGGTGTAAAGGAGTTTTTAGCAGAGGCTGATTGTTTCCTTCAACCTCACACATCAAACCTGCCTCGAACTTGATAGTTCTGTGCCCATCAGGAAGCCATTATGCCAAACCAGTAGCAAACTGTTCCAAGCCCCCACACTGCAGCTGGCTCTCTCAGCTGATCAAAGGCCAGGCTCACGGGGTCAGCAGCCAGGGCAGCTCCTGGAGGCCCTGCCACGGGAAGCACTTCCCAGAACGGCTGGGAAAGAGCTACAGGATAACTGCTCCAGGCTCTCCAAGTGATGTCAGCTCCACCAACCACTCTGTTCCATAGGATTTTTAAAAATTCTTATTAAAAGGGTTATGTAATGTGAGCTTAGAGCCGGGATGTCCAATTGAGGAAAACATCAGGAAATTCCCAGCAGCAAATCCATGGAAAGCAGGCAGCCATACACAGGCACAGGTTCAGTTCTTGCCTGTGCTGGTGTGGGCACAGCTTTGCTGGGATTCACCCTGAGCTGGCTCAGGAGGCTCAGCCCCAGGCCAGCAGCAGGATTTAAACATTCCCTGTGCTTTTACCCCTGAAGGGACGAGCCCTCGGTGTCACACGAGCGCCGGAGTCCCCGTCCCATTCCAAGGGCACTCATTTTCACATCAAATACAGGCAGCCCCAAGAGCAGCTCAGCCCTGTGCTCACGGAGAATACAAATGATGGATCAAATTGCCAAGACTGCCTGTGCTCTCCCTGGGGGACCACGGGAAGCCTGAAACTTCCCCAAAATGGAACTGCCGACTTTTATCCGTTCCTAAAGCTTTTCAGCTCCAACACCAGGGCTGGAGCGCAACTCTGCTAAGAAATGTAAATAAATAATTTCAATTTGGCAAAGCAATTCTAAGTGCTCAGTTTGCAAAGCAGCTGTGATTTCTTTCATCCCACGATGCCATAAATGAGTATTTCACAGCTTCATATCAAACCCAAATGTTGTTTTTACGTCAAACCCCACACGAAGGGTTCGTGCCACTGCATTTAAGACTTAAATGCTGAGATCTGCGTTGGGTTTTGACACTCTGGGTGCTTTGCAGAGCCAGTGGAGAGAAGTTGGTACTTGCGTGTTGTGATTGATCCCCCTCCAAGATAGATGGCTAAAATAGGTCAGCTGAAAGGCAGGATGCCAAGGGCCTATTCCTCTTCACTGACCGTAAATAGTGGCCCACAATTAGCTCAGACAGACACGTCAGGCACACACAGCACAGCCCCACACGTGTTTATTCCCTCCAATTATCATCCACGCAGCACTGGGAATTAATTCGTGTTCAGCTGCACTCTGCAGTTCAAGGAATAGTAAAAAATAAAAGGAGGGAGAAATATTAACTTCATGATTCCCCCCCTCCTCCTGCAATGACCACAGCTCTGCTGAGAGGCCAGAAACCCCCCCAGTGTGATATGGAGACAAAAAATAAAGATATTTACGCAAGAACATCAGAGCAAAGTGTGGCAAAACATTAGGGAGCACATGGGTCTGTCAGCATGTGAGAACTGCATTACAGCCTGGCTCCTTTCATTAATTAAATGCAGTTTCAATATGAAGTTCTTAAATACCGATGAGAGCTGCCAGAACTGAAGTTCTGAAAGTCACTGCAGTATCACAAAGGCAGGGCTGAGAAAGCAGCTCCAACACAGACCAAAAAGCTCCACATGGCACAGAAAAGGTGACATCCCATCAGCCACAGGATCAGAGAGCTGGTTGGTTCCAGACTTGCAGTAATAACGGATTTATCCATTCTATAAAATGGTAATTACTACAACGAGCTGGATGTGTTCACATTAAAACAAAAGAGTTGACTTGCTGAACTGTGTGATATAAATTAACATTCACGTGAGGTTTTATCAGCTGAATCTCATCCACTTCCAAACGCTCTGACCCAAACCACTGAACATCACAGGTTTTGAAAGGAAAAGTCTTTTCAAAATTTCTCATCACACAACTTGAAGGGGAAACCGGAAAAAAAAAAGAAAATCAAAAAAACCCAACACCCATTATTCCCCTACAATGGCTTTTGTTCTCTTTCTGACTCTCCAGAGAGCACTAAATCACTTACTGTATTACAATCCCA
This sequence comes from Falcunculus frontatus, assembly GCA_013398115.1. Lineage (NCBI taxonomy): Eukaryota > Metazoa > Chordata > Aves > Passeriformes > Falcunculus > Falcunculus frontatus. The sequence continues at coordinate 402,190 of VZRV01007622.1, forward strand.
CTGAAAAACCTGTCTTTTTGTCAACTTCAAAAGGAAATCAAGGGGTTTTTTTTAAAAAAAACAAATCTGGCATCAAACCCAAGATAATACGAAGTTAAGTAGCACAAAATTACAATTTCCAAGGATAGAAAAAAGTCAATGTTTTTCAGAAGTAATTTCTTTACAGCAGAACTGCCATACTATAAAGGTGCAAAACTACTTCCCCCTGTGTCCAAGCTTGAGAAGTTAGAGGCTGGAATTAGGGCTGAGAAGAGCTGAAGTTGTTAATAAAGGCAATGGACACACAACCAAATTAAAGCCTATTTTTAGAAGAAATTCTATGTATTAACTCAAAACAATAAAATTATGTAACAGGGAATGGCACAAGAACATTGCTCTTATTTCAATATCCAAGTGTCATGTATAAAGAGTTTTTCCCAGAAACAGAACTTTAGTCCCGGTTCAGATAATCATTTTCAGGAGGTTTTTTTTTATTTCAAGAAGCTAAAATTTTGGGAAGTTGGATGATGGGCTTTAATCACTCTACATTCTATGAAAATGCCCTCAAAAACAAGCATGTAAATGAAAGTATTTTAGTTATCATTGGGACATTTGGTTGCCTTTGGGAGGTTGTTACTCACTGAAAATAACACACAATGTAGAACAGACCCCGTGTGGAATTTTCACCTTCATTTATGTGACTGACTTCAAGATCTCTTCACTAAAACATTTACAGGTCTCAGCCACACTCCATTTAAAGATCACCATTTCAATTTCTTGAAGACAGAGAACAAGTTGAACCACTCTGTATTTTTTATTTGAAAAGCCAACAGAAATTAAAAATGGGAACTATCTGCCCCACACACAACACAGACCAGAGTTGTGTGAAGCCACCAAGGCGAGTTTTCCCTGTTATCCCATTTATTTCTGAAATATTCCTGGTTATTCTGTTCAAGTTTGTCTTGCACAGAAATGCCTAAAAGCTGTGCTGAAGCTCTGGGTAATAATTTTACAGTTTAAACTCAGGTGTTCAAACTAAACCTCTCATTTAACCACCAGGCACCAAAACCAGCGTGGGTTAAAACCCCCACAATTAAAGGCACACTTGTAAAGCCATGTGGGTTTCACTGACTAATTCACACCAGTCTCATCTGAATCATCACTGCCTAGAAATAATCTGGTATTTCCAAACACAAATTTATATTTTCACGCATTTTAAACTCCCTAACCCCACGCTTGTGATCAGAACCATCATGATCAGAATGGGGTTGGAACAGGGTGATCTTAAGGTCCCTTCAAACCCAAACCGTCCTATGGCTCTGTGAAATTAGGTTTTCATTTCAAAACATCCATCCTCCCCTGAGCTGATGCAACCCAATAGCTTTTGTGGGCTAATTTTGCCACAGAAACCCTTGGCAAACTCTCCCTAAGCTGCCACCACTCGGCCGGAAACAATAGAACTGATGTGGAGGGCAAGGAATTTCCTTACATGGGTGGAGGGAACAGCACAAAATTAGAGCTGACCCTCCCCTGCCTGGGCTGCAGCCTGAAAACAGAAAGATAAGGGAAAGAAATGAACTGAACAAAAATCATTGTGTTCGTGGAGTGATAACTTTGCTGTGGAGTCAATGGGATTGCATCCCAGTAATGTGACTTATTTTCCTGTTCAGGAGTCAAACCTCCAAATCAAAAGGGAGATCTGTATCATAGATTCCACCCTCTATTGTATATTTATATTAAAATAATTTTATATATTAATATATTTATATTAAAAATGAAAATTAAATTCTTTTACCACCCTATTCTCATTTGCATTAAACCCCCTGTTTTATCTATCCCTGATCTGCTTTGCCTTGAAAACCACTTGGAATCCATTAAGAGCAGGGACTTTAGTTTACATCCTTTATTTTCTGTAATATTATTCAAAACATTTCCTTACTTAAAATTAAAAACCCAACAATCTGAATTACAAACAAAACATATTGAGTGAAGCTTTTTGAGTGTTTGTGCTTAAAACTCGTGCCTCCAACCCATAAAACAAACAGAGTGATCTCATGGATGGAACAGTCTGGGAATTTTCAGTTGAATGATTTTGGTAAATGAGACTTCATTGAGGGTTTTAATTTTTATGGGTCAGAAATGATAAAATGAATATAAAAAGGAAAGGTTGGGGTGCAGACAATAATAATTTGTTAACAGGTATTCTTAGAATTGAGGCATTACCTTCTGTCTTTCTAGGGTGTGAAGAGAAGCCTCTGCATTTTAGCTCAAACAGAGCAACAAATCTCCTTTTATCTGACAGTGAAGGGTAAAGTATTTTAAAAACTCATCTAAAACTCAGAACAAAGTCAAGAGCCTGGATCAGCTGGATTTGCCAAACTCAGCACTATTCAGAGCAGTGAAATGTAACAGCACTTCCCAAGGACGTGAGGAGGGGAAGGACGGAAGGTCAGGAAAACCCATCCTTTCTGGCTAACAGCTCCATTACACAGTCATTTTCCTTTAAAAATGCTGATTCCTGGCATCAATTCCTCCCAATACAGAAGAAAAGCTGCTTATTCTTCCCTTTAAACACCTCCATTCCAGCAGCATTTATCACCACTGAAATCCCTTCCTCTCCAGCAAGACCCCCCAACATAAAAGTAAATCACGGCTGTGTTTGTCAACAGAACACGACATCTGTATCTGAATTCCCAACAAAGCCCAGATCAAAGCCCCAGCAGTGTCCCTGAACAACCTGCCTGGAGCAACGTGGAGCTGCTGGCATCAGGCTCTGGCATTTCCCGAGATCCCGCAGGAACAACTGCGCCGTGTCCGCGCCCATCACGGATTTGAGGGCTGAAGCCTGACTTCCAAGTGACAGGAAGCTGCTGCCCAGCCTGCCCTTTGCAGGCTCCCTCTTTGGGAAAAATCCCTTTATTCTGCTAAACTGTGCAAGCAGAGAAAGCTGCTAGGAAAAGCTGAGGGCAAAACCCAACCCTCTTCCCTGGATCCAAAAGTGAGAGTGGACTTGTCAGCCTACAGGGAGAAAGCAGCACCTGAGTTTTAGCTCTGTAAAATCAGGATTAAAGGTTAACAGGAAAACAGCCATAGTTTGCATCCAGAGCAAAGCAGGGCTAATCTGAGGCTTTAAAATGATCTGTATCCCAGGATAATCTTACACATCCCAAGGCTGTATGGATGAGTCTGCTTTAGGGAGGTCCAGATCCAACTCACTCTTGAAGGATCACTGCCTAGTTCTGTCTGGGAATATCTGAAATCCAGGGAGACCCTCTCACCTGGAGCACTGCATCCAGGTCCAGAGACTTCAGCCCAGGAAGGACATGGACCTGATACAGCAGGCCCAGAAGATGCCAACGGGTCTGAGTGAAGATGGGTTTAAGAGGCCCTACAAAAAGATCCTCTCTGGCTTCTGTTCCTTCTTGCACTCCCACAGAAAGTAATTTTAAGGCATTTTTATAACTGTCTCACTGTCCTGCTGCTGTCAGGGTAATTAATTTCTCCTGTTTCTTTTTGTTTTCCCTAAATCCATATCCTGCATGACCACATGTTGTTCACACAAGTGCATTTCTTCAAGCCAGCTCTCAACAAGGAAGTGCAAGATACTCCAGGGACGTGCCCACCTTGCTGAAGAGCAGGGATAAATGAAAAACTGGGAATAAAACCAGCAGACCAAGAGGGAGGAAGAGAATATAATGAAATAGGCTGTAAGACACAGAAGTGCCTCTTTAAATCGACAAGGCTTGATGAAGCTGGGAGTTTCCTCTTCTCACACACCCTGGAGGAGCTCTCACCACAGCAAACACGGGAACAATGAACACTGGAAGACCATGAGAGCCCCAAGTTCCTTTCAGCTGGGTGCCCATGAACACACTCTGCACTTTCCCTTACCCCAGAGCTTTGTGTTTTCTGCTGTCAGGAGTTTGGGGCTTGTTTGCAAGTTCTTTGTTTGCTCTCATTAGTCACTTGATGATTGTTCTGCACATCATTTTGTTCCTTTACAATTTCACCAGGGTCATTGTTTTTACTGACAAAACCTTTGTTGTCAGGGCGCTGCAGTCTCCTCTGAGCACAGAAAAATATGGAACGGCCACCAACAGATGCCTGTCACCCTCCCCCAGTCCAGGGAAAATGTCCCTTTAAAACAAGAATAAGCAAAATTAATGACAGTAACAAGATTTGCCTCCACGATCTCATGGCAGTGCCCTGTGGTCGTCACATTTTAGGATGAGGGTCTGGTAGGTGAACACAGGCAGGGAAGGAAATCCCCTTTATAATTCCTTGTAATTCCCACAAGGCTGACAGCAGTGGGAGTTACCTGGGGAAGAAAGCATTAAATTAACACTCCAGGCTTAAAGGATAATTCCACTGAAATCTGTGAGAACACCCTGATGTGAGACTGCCATAAGCATGGAAAACCACATCTTCAAATTCTACCACGTAAGGCTTAAAAAGCCCTGGAAGATGAAAACAGATTCTAGGAATATCTAGAAATACATTCCCCAAATGTATCTCCCAAGACTTCTTGGACCTATTTTGCTTTTTCTTGCACAGCTCTGGAATAAATCCCAGGGGGATTCCACTTTTTGACAGGATGAATTTTTAATAAACTGCATCTTTGCTTTTGTACTTCCTCATTCTTGGGGGAAAAAAAAAGAATGTTCTGGCTCAAATCCAACACTTGGAAGACAACTTTGTGGCAGAGCTGTCACCCTCATGATCTTTGCATCTGGAGAGTACAGAGTGCTCTATGCTGCTCATGCCAGTAATAATTGGCTCCCTTCATACGGAAAAATGTGCATTTAAATCCTTCAGCACTTCGACACCGTTTCTGCTCTTCAAGGATTCTTCTTCTGACCACAAGATCATCGTCACTATCATCATGAAATGTCTGAGGAACAGCAGTGGGGTGTGTGCTCTGTCTGGATTTCTTAGTCCTTCTTACCCAAAAATAAATTATTTTGCTGCTCAGCTCAACAAATATTTTGATATTTTGACATGATTTGGAAGGTAAGTTAAAGAAATGCACTTTTCTTGAGAACAGGCCAGAGTTGATGGCTTTTAGCTCCTACAAGAGCAAATCACACACAGAGAACCACCTCCAAGAAAGCTCTGGGAATTCTTCCTTATAGAATTCCATCGTGTCAATGGTGTGGATTTACCAGCAAGTCTCTGTATGAGCTCTCAGGCTACAGGTGAACCATCCTTGACTCAGACACAAGCTTGGATAAATCCCAGTTTTTTCTATATCACAACACAAACCAAGGGAGAGAAACCTTAAACTGACATAGATGTGCACATGAAAGTGCATTTCACACCAAATCCCGATGTTTCTTAATAAATATTTTCCTTAAAATATTTTCTTAAAACTATTTTCTTAATAATATTTTCTTCAAAAAAATTAAAAAACAAATATTTTCTTAAAAATATTCTCCTGGCAGATAAAATGCATTAAAAAAAGAGTAAAAAAAAAAAAGAATAATCAGACACTGAGCATAAACATTCCTCAGGAGCTTTTGTTTTCTCCTTTGCACCCTTCCAGTTTTTTTAACCACCTATTTTGCTGGGTTTAGGTTTTAATTCAGTTGATTCAATCTCTGTATTACCATTTTAACAGCAGGTAATTTTTTGTCCACTGTGATTTTCATTTAATTCTTCAGATAAATCTCTCCAACAAAACCTTTTCTGCCCCAATGCAGGCTGTTGTTCCCAACCTTGGATTTATCACTTCCATCTGTTTTCTCTATGTGGGTTTGAAGTCACCTGTATTCAGTGAATGGGCTATTCAAAAGCTGCTCACGGAGTAGGTTCAGGGATGGAAATATCCCCATATTAAAAATTTCAATGATTTAATATATTCCCAAGCATTTCAGATTCTTATCGTGCCAAAGAGACACAACCTGCAGCTTGATGTGGTCCCGCAAACGTAACATTGCTCTGTCTCAAAAACAGGAATGGTCTTGCCGGGATATTCAGAATATTCAGGCATTTCCCAACTCAAATTACAAATTCAATTAAGTTCTATGCTAATATATGAAATAATTAAGCGATATGAAAAGGGCAGAGTGTATCTCACACAGGGAAGCCCACATTCCTGAACAGGCACCCTACAGAAGGATTACTCTGCCAGTCACACTAAAATACAAGGACCAAATCCAAGGAAACTATTTTTAGGAATTTTTGTAATCTACACAAATGTGTTCTGAAAAAGAAAATGGCCCAGAGTCACAGCACTGTGATTATCTGCAATAATTATGGAATCACAGAACAATGACAGAAATTATCTCCCACAATAAAGGAAAAAACATGGTGGGGGTAATGCCAAAGGTATGGCAGCTGCAGTGCAGCAGAGAAGATTAATCCGGGTTTCCCAAACCCCACTTGGGAATTCTGTGTGCCAATTATGCTTTATGACTGTGAGGAGTCCATTCTCAATTATCCCCAGGAGAATCACACTAACAATTTATGCCTGCACTCCCTGTAAGCACCAGTGGGTGAGGACAAAGATAATTTGAGCCTGAAGTCCGTAATTAAAAATATTGTGAAAGGTTTTTCCCTTTTACACAGATTCCCCCCACCCCCATCCCAAAGCCTAGCACAGAATCCCCATTCCAAGCAGTATTCCTGAACAAGGATTGATGGAATCAGCAGTCATGTTCTCCAGAAGCTGAGAGGATTTTATAATCTTCTACTGTTCGATAGGACAGCGATGGGTAACAAAAATCAACAGAAAAATGAACAAAAATGGGATCTGGTGGTGTTCAATCTTTTAATTAAATCATTTCTGAAGTGTGGTCTGATTGGGAGTACCTAAATATACTTTGGTCTCCTGACAGTATTTGTTGAACATAACTGCATTAAAGTTAAGCTCCTTTTCAAACTTATTTCAACCCTGTAGGATTAATGCTCAAACCTTTTTAAAAACTACTTAATTTCACAGTGCCACTGCTCAGAGGCCCTCCCAATACTGTGTGGGCAGAGCAGAGCAAGAGATTGAAATCAGACTGGAAGAGACATCCCAAAGATCTGGCAGGGCTGGGATTTCTTTGATACAAGGCTGTCTTTAGTGCTCAGTCTTCGCTATTAAATAAATTGAGCCTTTCAGCCAAGTTAATTCATTGAATGCTCCAATATCCCCTTCTAAATTAGAAATGGGGCTCCCAGACCCAGCCAGAGAGAAGGGTCTGTGCTCGGTGGGAATGCTGAGACACAGAATCCAGGGATCTGTACCTAAAGTCACACATGAATATCATAAAAATACACTACAAAAATCCAACTGAATACACTGAGACTGAATCCAACTGGATGAACTGTCCAGTGAGAAGAGCAAAGCCTGACACAAGTGGATCAGCTATTAAAAACCTGTTGAGTTATTTGGGTATAAACTAATATTATTTGGGTATAACAGAGCCACAAACATCTGTGAAGGTTTTATGTAGAAAAAAAGATATTTCTCAGAGTTGCCATCTTTTTATCCACCTTTTTCCTGGAATTCTGTATTTTTAAAATTTTTATTTTATTAAATTGAATTATCATCTACTAAACCATTATATACAGTATATATAAATCTAATCTATTAAACACTGTACAATTTTATTAATAGGAGCAGTTTAAAATTTTGATTTCCAATACTCTTGAGCTTGAACTAGAAACGTGATTTTTAACTATCTCCTCACAGCTGGTTTAACACTCCAGTCAAAAGAAGCTTCTCCAAGAAAATTCAGGCACCCAAACACCAGAATATTGTCATGATTCCTCCTACCAATTTTTTTAAAAATACTCATTTTGAATCGTTTTCAGCTGCCCATGACTTTTATGTGGGATTAAAGCCTGGATCCCGAGCACTGAAACTTTCCTGGAGTTTTAAAAATCCATAAGGATTTTTAAAAGATCCTCATGGAAGGGTGCTGCTGGATGCCCTGGACCATGCTGGTGGCCAAGGGAGAAGTGAGCTGGGATGAACCAGTGCACGGAAAAGGCTCTTCCCATCATCCAATGCTGGGAATACCAGAGAGAGACTCACTCTTTTAATTAGCATTCCAATCCTATGAGCAATTACCTTAGGGCTTTGATAACTTGTAAAACATTATAAAATAATCCCCTTGTTCAGCTGGATGACACCATTCCCCCAAGTCAGTCACCAGAAATTATGGATCTAAGGAAGCTACTGCAGGGAATATTTGCTCCCCTCCGTGTCAGGGGGGTCTGTCCTGGCTGCAAAGCTTTTTTAGCACAGATGACAACTTGAACAGATGGGAATTTTATTTTTGGGGATCGAACCTGCAGGTAGGGAGACAAATCACACTGGAGCATTCCGACTCCTCCTCCTCCTCCTCTTCCCATGACTGAGCTTCTGGGCCAGCTTCACAACCCATTATCTCCTTAGCAATTTGTAGAAGCTAAATAGGAATTTTCAGCTGCAGGAAGGGATTCCAAGGCAAAGAAGATTTCTAAAGACTGTGCAAAAACCAGAGCTCAAGCAGCTCTTATCCACACAGGGACTGAGCAGCTCCTCACCTCCAACGATCCCAAAACACCTGCACTGTCTCCAAACAGAGCAGAGCTCTGGAAGCTGAAAGAATAAAGAACCCCTCAAAATTCAACAGCTGGGCCCTACGAAACCCTCAAAGCTCTGTGAAAACTCTTCCCAGGTTTGCCTCCCTCTCAGCAAGGCAATTGTAGATTAGAAACCATTTCTGCCGTAACCTTTTTTAGGATTTAATTAAACTTCAAATTCAGTGTGACATTTTCTATCTCACACTTATTGGCCTTGTGCTATTCTGGGCCTTATCTCCTTGTTATAATTCTTCCACTGCTTTCATTAGTGAAGTCACTCAGAAATGTTTTGTCCTGCCACTGACGACAGAAGATGAGTCACAGAATCACAGGACGGTTTGGGTGGGAAGGGATCTTAAAATCATCTTATCCCATCCCATGGGCAGGGACACCTTCCACTGTCCCAGGGTGCCCCAAACCCTGTCCAACCTGGCCTTGGGCACTGCCAGGGATCCAAGGGCAGCCACAGCTTCTCTGGGCACCCTGTGCCAGGGCCTCTCCACCCTCCCAGGGAACAATTCCTTCCCAATATCCCATCTGTCCCTGCCCTCTGGCAGTGGGAAGCCATTCCCTGTGTCCTGTCCCTCCACCCCTTGTCCCAAGTCCCTCTCCACCTTTCCTGGAGCCCTCTCAGGCACTGGAGGGGGCTCTGAGGTCTCCACATTTTCAGTAACTCTTACAGTTAAATATGTCATTTAACAGGACAATTATCAGTGTAATATCTCATTTAACAGGACAAAACCTGTGCACACACATGCAATTTAAAGAATAATCCACAAGATTTTCCCCCCAGTTTCAATGGAAACACGTCCATTCCAGGTAATTCACTGAAACACTGGGTCATTACAAGTAACAGCAGGAAAAAAAAAACACACTGAGAAAAAAAGTAACTTTTCCGTGCTTCTTCAATTCTTCAGTGAATCAGGAGTTGCTAAAAACAAATCCCTCAAGCTAACAAAACCCCAAGAAAGATCTGTTTGGGACGCCTTTCTCCATGAATCCTAACCCAGGAATGTTTCTGTTTGAAGCGTGGTTGCCCCACCAGCCTCCCAAATGGAGCAGACCAGGTGCTTCCTGAGCTGGGCCATTCCTCCAGAGCAGCTCCAAGGCTGCTGTCTGGCACAGGGAAGTATTTTGGGAACTGCTCTCATTGTGTTACAGTGTGGCTTTGAAACACGATGGCAGTTTCATTTCCTGCTCAGAATGAGTGCATTTATGACAGCTGACTAAAATATCTTGAAGCCCCATTCAAATCCTGAATGGTTTCTACATAAAACCTTTAAATGAATGAAACAAAAAAGGTTTAAAGTTTTCTGCTACCTTCCTCAACTAGATTTCTCCCAGGTTCCTGTCAAGTAACTCTTTCCCAATCCTAATCCTTACTCTGCCTTCCTGGTGCCCTCTTTCTAGCAGGAGTTTAGCTTTTTTTTTTTGCTTTCTAGTCATTTTCCTTGTTCTACATTCACCTTAAATCCCTGATTTCATCCCTTATCATTCTCCCTCTCTGTCCCACTCAGGTGAGACCCCACCTGCAGAGCTGCCCCAGCCCTGGGGCCAACAGCACAAGGACATGGAGCTGCTGGAGAGAGTCCAGAGGAGGCCCCGGAGCTGCTCCAGGGCTGGAGCCCCTCTGCTCTGGAGCCAGCCTGGGAGAGCTGGGGGTGCTCACCTGGAGAGGAGAAGGCTCCAGGGAGAGCTCAGAGCCCCTTGCAGGGCCTCAAGGGGCTCCAGGAGAGCTGGAGAGGGACTGGGGACAAGGGATGGAGGGACAGGACAAGGGAGGAATATCTTTCTTTCATAAGCATCTGTAAAATCACACTGTGCTTTTATAATCAACCCTTTTCTTAAGTTATTTCTATGAAAACACCAAAGGAAATCTCACTGGAAAGTCGGTCAAATTATCAAGAAATAATTTATTTCACCATGAAATAATAGTCGTTGTTTTAAGATTATTAAATTGCCCTGAGGTCTGTATCAGACTTTGCTGCTTTCACACCACACTCCCCAGCCACAAAGGAACAAACACCTGGATCCCTGAAATAAATGGGCTTCTCTGGGTCAAATGCTTTACCAAGGGATTCATTTGTGATTGAAACACGAGGTGGGACAGACTGACTGTCACCAGGCCAATGTGACCATCACACTTTTTCATTTTCACAACAGAAATAGCTGTGACTCAGACCCACTCCTGTGCCTCAAGGTCGCATGAAAAGGCTCCGTGATGAGCAACATGATTTTTCAGGGGGTGAGTGGTGGATTTGAAACTAAAAATACATATTTTATCTATGAGAAATTAAAAATATCATTGGGAATATAAGAATTGGGGGGCAGAGGGCAGGGATAGATGGGATATTGGGAGAGAATTCCTCCCTGTGAGGGTGGGGAGGCCCTGGCACAGGGTGCCCAGAGAAGCTGTGGCTGCCCCTGGAAGTGTCCAAGGCCAGGTTGGACGGGGCTTGGAGCACCCTGGGGCAGTGGAAGGTGTCCTGTCCATGGCAGGGGGTGGAACTGGATGATTTTAAGGTCCCTTCCAACCCAAACCATTCCACAATTCTATGCCATACATGCACCATGGTTACTGGAGGAAAAACCATTTATTGTTAAGGCAAATAAACCTCCCCTGCTTGTGGTTCAACCAAAATTAACACCAGAAGTTGCATTTCCAGTGCAAATCTTCTTTTCACTTCCCTGCAAACATTAACTCATAGTCAGCTGGAATCCAAGTGCTCCTAACTGGAGTTAGCACATATTCCATGGACTGTGAACACCTAAAATTCTCCAAGGCACTTCTCAGGTATCAACTGGGAACATCAGAGATGAGCATTTAAGAAAAACACCGAACAAGAGACCACAATTGTGTGGTCAATCAATTAATGATGCAATAATTTATGTGGATGCATAATTACACTACAACCTGGAATTCTCTTCCCTCAGGCTTTATGTGCACATCAGCACAGGGAGACATGTCCCTGGATGGGAAAACAGCGTGGGATCAGGATCAGCTGTTGTAGAGCCTGCAGTGAGCATCTTCTGGAAAAATGGGATCATGTGCTGGGCTTTAGTCACCCCTCCTTTGTGGGAATGACCATGAGGAAGCCAAGAACACTCATGAACTGCCTGGGAAGGAAAGCTCCTGTGCCCATCTGATGCTGGAGATAATGCCATCCATGGCTGCCCTAACTGGGATTACAAAATATTTGTGGCTTGCAGCTGACAAGAACCGGAAGTGAAATAATAGTTCTTTCACTTGCACAAGTCCCCTCTGCATTTTTAAGGGAGTTTTACAGGACCTTAAAAGAATTGGTAGCACTGAAATAATAAAACAGATTTATGGAAAAAAATGGAAATCTCTGGTGACTTCAGAATTACTTTATCTTAATGCTATTTTTTCATTGAGGGGCTGACTTTTCCATTTTAAAAAAGGAATCCCCTGGGTGCTTCTAAATCATTCCAGAAAGTCTAAAACAATAACGTGGACGTAAATTGATTTCTAACAGTGATAATATTGGTTCTGCTTGTTCCAGAGGCTACAGAAGAATGTGCTGATGCAAATGGTACCCTTTTGTTTCTACAGGACACAGCAGTGCTGGGATAACACTCCTGAGCCAATTTAAGACTTTCAGCCACCGTGTCAACTTATTTTTCAATTCAGACAGAGCCACCAGGGGAAAGAACCCCTTGCCACACACATCCTATTAATTTCAGGGCATAAAGCAAATTATTAACTGAAAGCCACCAAGTCCTCCATTTGGGGTCATTTTTATAAACACTGCCAGCTCCAGCTGAATCTCATTTGTGCAAGTCATGTTTGGAGCCTGCATTTACATTTGTTTTAAATGATCACTGAAAGCGCTTGGGAAAAGTGATGGATGACTGGGCTGAAAACAGAGAAGTCAACACAGCTTCACAAAAAATCCCAACCATTCTAACAAATAAAAACCAGGGCTCACCAGAACATGAAGGTTCCAGCACTGCTGGAACTCATGCAGTTATTCCACTTAAATGCAGAAAAACACCAAAAGCAGAAAGCAAAAGGCAGGGAATCCCAAGGAAAATCTCCTTAGCAAAAAATGCTGTTTCAAGGAATGATAGAGTAATTCAGGTTTAAAAGGGAGATATTGGTTCAACCTCTGCACTCAGAGCAGGGTCAAACACAGCAGGCTGCTCATTCCTTGGAAGTCAGCCAGATCTCTTCCTCTATCAGAATCCTTAAAAACAGGCAAGGCTGTGGAAAAGCCACACTTCACCTGTAATTTTATAAATCAGCCTCTCAAATTAACAAAGCACTGCTGTAACTTGTGTTGTCACTGTCACTCACACCTGAGCAAAGGGCTGTTGCACGGAAATGATGTAACAAAGTTTTCATTCAAACCTGCCAAATCCTCACAAGAGCTCTGATCAAGAACAACAGCCAAATTACACAATTCCACTTCCTTGTGTCAAGCAAACTGGAAAGTACAGAAAAAACCAGAAAAGCAGCCTGATAATTACAACAGGATGAAAGAAACCACCGAAACCACAAAGACCAAGCACCAGCTTTTGACACTGTTCTCCCTCAAACACCAAAGCCCGCATGAGCCATGATATCAAGTATTTTTTTTTTAAAGAGCTGAGTTTAGAAACACCTGTTGCTACTGCCTGCTACCTTCTCCAGAACCTTTCTGTGTTCATAATAAATGCAGCACCAACTGCAACCTGCTCCTCAGCTCTGGCACAGGTTGCCCAGAGAAGCTGTGGCTGCCCCATCCCTGGAATTATTCCAGGCCAGGCTGGAGCAGCCTGGGATAGTGGAAGGTGTCCCTGCCCATGGAAGGGAGCTGGAACTGGATGGGCTTTAAGGTCCCTTCCAACCTAAACCATTCTGTGATTTTGATATCTAAGTTTTTGTTCCCTCTTTCTTTCTCTCTTTAAATAATCTCAGGACTATTTAAAGTGTCCAGCACACCTGCTCTGCTTTTTTTCACGTCAACATTTCCTCATCATAAAGCGCTGTGTAAAGTCATTCTTTGAGGTGCTTCATGAGGGGAAATTACAGAATTAAGAGCACAGCATTAAAAAATGATAGTTTCTAAAAGGATGAGTATCAGAATAGTCCTGATTTGACTTCAACCATCTTCTTAGACTTCCTTCTGACCTTAGTTTGAAGTAAAAATGCAAGCACCAGGCAGACAACTTATTTTTAAAAGGGTTTATGGACTGTACTTTCACACTCAGGTGATGGCAACTCTTCCTAAGCAGCTTGTCAGGCTTTATTTAGTCTGTGCTTTGAGGGGGTTTAATTTCACTGCAGAGGTTGAAGTGACCATAAAGGACAGATAAAAAAAAGGCAAAAGGATTCAAATCTTTTCTGAATGGAGACCTAGAATGGCTTTGCTCCTTATCAAGTGGTGTAGTTGGAAAACTAGGAAGGCACAGTAGGAACAATTCTTCATCCTATTAAAAAGGCTGGAAGCATTTTGTATTTTCTTTCCAAGCATCCCTGTTCAGTTTGTGATGGCTTTCACAGTTACAAACACAGCAGAGCCAATCACTTTCTCTTCTCTGCACAAAAACGTTGCAAAATAAAGTAACATATTCTAAACTACTGAAAATTAGCAGGTGCTGTGTGTTCCAGGAACCCTGCCTATGAAAAGGGACAGAAAATGAAACAAGGCCACAAGGTGGGTTTGTGGTTCATTTCTCACAGGACAGCAGCAGCATTCCAGAGGCAGACACAAGGAACAAACCCAGCAGCAGCTTCCTCTTGGGAGCAGCCCAAGGTGCCTCAGCCCAGCACACGTCACATTTTCCCAACACTCTGCAAATACCTCGTGCAGGCACAAACCAACACTGTGGCTGCAAAATACTTCCACCCCTCCTTTCTCCTGACACCAGCACAGCCTTTTCTTGCATTTTATTGTGCAAACCACTGAAGACACATCGCTCAGGCTGCCAGCAAGACAAGGTGTGCCTGTCTCTATCTGTCTGTGTTCAGCTCAACTCACACAGGATGGCAGGACCAACCTTTGATGTCCACATCCTATAACAAACATTCCATGGTTCTATTTTATGCTAATTAAGACAGCTTTTAGCCTGTTGAAATAAAAGGTAATTTAATATAAGGAGAAAACTTATCATATAAAAGGTATATTAATATAAGGAGATGGGAAGAGGCAGCCAAATCAGCTGAGTTTTTAGCCCACTATTTATCAGTGCAGGCAAGTCGATGTCAGAGCTGAGAGTAAAATCTCCTGGTTTTGGAAAGTCAGCACAGTCTGCACATGCAGATGGTGCAGAGGGATGGTTTGAGAGTGCAGTGCCACAACTCCAGCCCAAAGGCAGCAGTGGGATGCACGTCATGGCCAAGGACTGGGTGTGCTCCAGCCAAGCCAGCCCTGGCTTCCAATGAGCCAGAGGAAACAGAACCCACACAGCACCATCCTAACTCTGGAAACAAGAACCCCATGAAAACTGAAACCTATGGAGAAACTGTTTATGATGGATGCAACCAGAAACAGCCTCTGAAACATCTGTGAATGTTATATACAGTAATACAGCCAAGTATCAGCTGAAAAGTTTTCATGTGTTTTTTCCATCTCTAAAGATTTTATCACCTCTGGGTAACGACTACAAGAACAGGCAGTGGGTCCAAAATCTGAACAGTTTGAGAGATACTTGACATGATTCAGAAATGTGGAGAGCCCTGAGCAGTTCAAAGATCAGCTCAAGGGCAGTTAAATGGGGAAACACTCACAGACAGCACGTGGCACTACAGAAATACCTAAGGACTTACTAATATTGAGATAAAAGGCACATTTTCAGAAAATGAATCACAACACATCAGCAAAGATGTTTAGTTTAGACACTACAACTGCATTATAGCATGTAAAATATTCTGGGGCACACCACCACTCAAGCTATTGAAACAAAAACTGTGCTGGAAGGGTGAAACCCCCTTCCAAAATCTTCCCTTCCCAGAGATGTCACCTAGAGATTAGAAACATTGCACAGCTGTCTCCATTTCTTTATCTTTCACTCCATTTTCCAGTTCTAGCATCTCTTTCATAAATGGTTATGGCTATTCTGAGTTCTTTATTCTGTAGGCAGCAATTATTTCCCCAAGTTACTGCCTTTCTCTTTTTAACATTATTTTAATGTGCTATTTTCTGCCTGGTCAACCAAAATTGGCAGGATCTTGCTCCATTTCTCAGTCATTGTACATTTCCTTATACTGAATGATTCTTCACCTTCAAATGGTGTCCTCTCTCTCCAGCTCCTTCTCCATTTGCGTAAATCATTCTGCTAAATAAAATAATCATTTTTTTCTGTACTTTATACAGTGTGGTTCCCTTAGGAATTTCAGAAGGAGAAGAAGGAGAAACCAGGACCCTGCCAGCAAATTCCCTTCCAGATTACAAGCTGCTGTTTCTATTATATTTATTAACATATTTAAGCAGTTTCACACTGCAATTTACATTAGAGCTCCTGGATGAAGGAACTGGAGTCCAGTGATGCATTATCCTTGATTTTCCTGAAGATTTTCCCCCTCTCTCCTAAAATCTCCAGTAGCCACTTCAATTTGGGACCTTGCCTGTGACTTTCTTTGCCCTGCTCTGGAGAATGACCCCATTCCCAGGACACCTGGGCGTGTTCCCACGGAGATTTGCTCATGACCAACAGTGCAAGAGACCCAAATTTACAGCTCTTCATTAAAAGCACACTTTTGTTTACCAGACAAAGAGATTCAACTGCTATAAATATCTGAGAGATGCAGAAAAATAAACCCTGAGTGTTGTCCTTTCCTTCCAGAGTAATTTGGCTGGATGAAAGCACTTAGGCTTTCAGCAAACCACAATTATTTATATCAAAGAATAAATTGTAAGGTTTTTTCTGTAAGGAAAAAAAAGGTTCAGCTTGAGAAAGGCTTGAAGAGAAATTTACCAGAGCTCTTTGCTCATTTTTAAAAATGATTTCAAACACCCTTTTTGTTTGTTTTGTTGTGAACATATTCAATTCATTTCTGGAACTGCTCCCAAGTAAGAGCATTAAGTGATGACAGCCAACCATGCATGTAAGGATGGAATTATCTTATGTAAGCATCAATTAATAGTTTTATCTGTACCACCACAAGGAAATCCTTTATAAGCACTTGCATTTGGTCAGTACAGATATTCACGTTTTACTAACAGAAAAGCACAACCACACAAACACAGGGAAAAGCAGGAGGATTCCTTTGGTGCTCTCATTTTTTACCTCACTTACCTGCTTTTCATATCAATATATCAATATTTCCCTCCCAAAAAATGCAAAGTCATGCTGATAATACAGGAATTTGTCATAAATCTATGCTATTTCTACAATAAAGCAGTTTAAAATGCAAATGACAGACTTCTAAATCACCCTGCCTAGCAATAGCTTGTAAAGAGCAAATTAAAGCAAAGTTTGAAAATGCCAACATGTGAAACATGAGCAGATAAAAGTGTGAATTAGCTGATTTTACAATTTATCTGTAACTCTCGAACTCTAAAACACAGGAATAGTGTACATTTAATTAATTCTAGGGTGATATTTAAGAAAAAACAACTGTGAGCAATCAGGTTTGAACTTTTCAAGGGTGTCATTTCCTGTGAGTTCGAGTAGCTGCTCCTGCCTTGACCTGGCAAACTGCCACAGGTGAGAACAGGAATGCTGACTGCTGTTCCCTAAAATCCACAGCTTGGAAACCAAGGTATTTAATAATTCTAGTTCATTAATCACACCATAAAGAAGTGTTCTGATCAGATACAAAATAAAAAGGATTATGGAATTTGGTACTAAAGAACTAAAAAACCTCCAGTTTCCTTACAAAAGGAAAATACAGGGCTTAGTTTGACAAACCTGATTCCTTTATCCAAGGGAGTTTTATCCAAGTGAGTTTTTCAGTCGTTTTTTTAGTCCTTTATCCAAGTGAGTTATTCAGAAAAGAAGTGAATTTAAAAATGAAAGTGACTGCTCAGTTTTTGGGGCCTGAAAGCTGGTTCCAAGTTTTTTAGACACCACTGCAGGCTCTACCCCACCTCTCACCCACAGCAGCTCACTGGAAAAGTCAATCCAGGACTTTGCACCCTCCCTCTGCTTCCCAGATTCTCCCAGTTCCCGATGGCAGGCACGAAGCAGCCTCCTCACCTTCATGATGTTGACCAGGTCTGTTTGATAGTAGCGATCCTGGTGTGCATTGGCAGCTGCTAAAGTGAGAAGATAATCATTCCTGGCGTGGATAGCCTTGGAATTACACTCGGATCGTCGGGCTTTTAACTGCAACAAGTGAAAACACAGCTCATAATGAGAATCTCAATGACCAAACATACATTAACAGCAAATTAACTGTGTGCATATGTGTTAATACAGTGAAAACTTTAGGGCATTAACAGCTTTTAAGTTTTCCTAATGATGAGGGGATTCCTGATGGATTTTTCTCTCCTGCAATTGGAATTTCACATCTGGTCTTCAAAGAACAGTTTTAATTCTAATTAGAAAAAAAACCTCCTTGTATATATTCCATATATAATTCTATACTCTGCCCAAAGAGTGCTCTTACCTCATCCCTTGTCCTACCAATTTCCCTTCCAAGCTGTCCCTCACCTCTACATCCCAAAGAATTTGGGGCATTTGCCTCATGAAATGAGCAGCAAAATCCAAGCTTTATACTCACCTTCACACTTGCCTTCTGCAAGCTTATTCTTGAATGAAAAAGACTAAGTTTGGACCTGGAACAGAAATGAGCAGAAGAAACTGAATGATTGCCTTACATCATTTCTACAAAAGTATTTTTTAGCTGTCTGAAGGGGGGTGGTTTAAAAAGTAAACAAGAAAACAAAATCAAGTCAATAGCTACTTTAATGTGAATAACACTGCAGTATAAATCTGCTCTAAAATTCCCAAGCTCAAATTTTTGGTTGTTGGTGTTTGTGTTGTTTGTTTACTTTCTTCAGGTATTACAGGTAATTTTATTAAAGTTCTTTTCATCATCCCTCAGAAAGACAGAAAAGATCTCTAATGAAATCATCATTTCATTCCCTGAGAGCAATTCTGAGCAACTTCTAAAAACAAAAATTAAAGAAAAAAAAAAGAAAAAAGGGTGTGGCAAACTCCCATAAGACAGGCCAGACTCCAAACCCAAAACATGTGTTACTTGTTTTCCTGGAAGGAAAGAAATCACCCTCTTTAGGATGTCAAGGAACAGAAAACCCTAAAGCCTCAAAAATTTATCTTGAAATATGAAAAACAGTGCCCTGTTCCTTCTCGCCCTCTAAATGGACTGATACCAAATTTGAGATGTGTGGACAGAAAAGGAAGTCAGGAGGCTTTAATATCAAACAAGTGCCAGCTGACATACTGTCCTTAGAAAATGCCAAGTTAAAGCTGTTACTTGAACTTCCTTCCTAAAGAAACCAACACAAACAAGTTCTAATTTCCTCTCAGGGCACGCTTGAAATGGCTACAAAAATGTATAGAAGCAAAAAGCAAAGAAAACCGGGCAGAATCTTGTTGAAAGCCAAATATCAAGTGCAAAAACTAATACAAATGTGCTTTTTGGGGCTGCAATTATTTCTACATATGCCATTATAAAAACATACTTGGCCTCAATATCAGCTTTCTCCCGCACCGCCTGAGCCATCTGTTCAGTCTCAAAATATTTCTTTTTGCCTTTAGCTAAATCTTTGACTGTCTCCTGTAATTCAGCTTGGATCCTTGTCAGCTGGTCCACGCACTGAAAAAAAAGCATTCAGGAAAGAAAATATTACTTTTTTTTTGCATCCAAATAATATTATCATCATTGTTTTGCTGCTTTTTATGGTTTTTTATAGGGAAGGATGCAGTCTTTGAGTCACTCCTGGTCAATTATTTATGCAGGTCTTTTAAAACTGATCAGAACATAAAACCTTCTCTCTGTTGCTGTTTAAACTGTTCAGAATCAATGATAACCCACAAATTAAACATAAAAGTTCTGGAAGCTTTGGATGAGGTAATTAGTTGAAGTCATCAGAATACAACTGGGAAAAATCCAAAGGCAATCTACTGGAAGTGATATCAAAAAAAATTATTAATCTTTCCTTCTTTAAAATTTAAAACATGAGGCAAAAGATGCCACATAAAACACAACACAACAGGAAGAAAAATTATTATATTCAGCAATTCTTCAGACACTCTGCTGGCTTCAGAAAAACCCCAACACACTGGGAAAGAATCTGTGCTAATCAGGATCTAGGTAAGAAAACCAACATGAATCATCAGTGTCTAGAATTAAAACTGTCTTTAGAAGAGATTACTAAAGATTTTCCTTTACCCAAAGTGGATTAAGCAGACAGGAGATTGATAGACCAGTGGATTTCTATTTCATTACAGATATCACAGGCCGGATGTGGTCAGGGAAGGCTCCAGCAGTACCCAGGGGTGACTTCAACAAAACCAATTTGCCTTTGAGTCCTTCAAACACCACCCAAAGCTCTTTTCATACCAACATCACCCCTCTGGCTTCCCTCATTCCAGGTGCCCTGGTGGTGAACACTCCTCCAAAACACCTCAGCTTCTTCATTACACTGATTATTAATGCATGGAACCTCCTTCAGGAGCAGGGCAGGACTAAGGAGCTGCTGTGACCCAACAGTGTAACATTAACTTCCCCCTATCCCACTGTTAACAAATAACACCCAGCCATCTGTAAAAAACAAACTGGCAGCCAACAGGAATTGCTGGTCTTCTCAGCACACAATCCTGCTCTCCCTGAAGCTGTCAAATTGCTATAAAGTACAGGAAAATTCACACTAAAGCCACTATTTGATGTGTGCAGGACAGTAAAGCAATGGGCTCTACAGGGTACACTCCCTGGAGGCTGGTTTGGGCAGTGGTGGAAGGCAGGATTGGCATTTTTGGAGACCTCTCTGTGTGCATGATTGAAAAATTCAAGGTAAAAAAAATCTATATATAATGGATGGCTGACAAAGACCTAAAAGCCTGTGAAAAGGACTGGGGTTTTGCAACATCAATGGGGATTTTGATCCCTAAATCTCCTGCCAGCCTCAAAAAATTAAAATATCAAATAACCCCAGTTGTTAAAAAGATCATTTGAGAGAGTTAAATAATCTTGGTTTGCATCCCTGTAGGATAAAAAACTGTCAGGGGACTGGTTGCCACTTTAGATGGGTATTCCAGTGTAACCTTACCAGTATTTCACTGACTCTGCATTTTAATTTTGACAAGCTTTTATCTGGATGGAGGTCAGAACAATTATTTCTCTGTCCATTGTTTATCTGTGTGGGAATTCAAAGGGAAGGGTGAGAGACTGCACTGTGTAAAACAATAAACGGGTTGTGGAGGAAAATGAATCCCACCAAGTGAATGATAATTCCATGTTGCAGGAAGAGGTTATCACTGTTAGAACACTCTGAACCATAATACTGCCCTGATAATTGTAATAACTTGTTCTGCTGATTCAAAAGTGCAGGAATAAAGGAACTTCTGTGACTTTTATAAATTTAAAGATCCCACTTCTACTGCTGACTCATAAACACTTGAACTATCACCACTTGCAGAAGAACAAAGTAAGATTATTTACCCAATAAGAATGCGATAAAATTGCCACAGCACTGTTTGGAAAGCTTCACGTGAAAATAAAATTCCACAGGACAATAAAACAGCATTAATAAAGTTAATTTTTCCCTCACAGAACAGATATTGCACACGTTTCTAAGAGCTGTAAAATAATTCGTTCAGAAACTGGGAGCTCACATTAAAAGAACATCTATTTAAACTTGTAACCAAGTATTTTACAAAACGCTACCCTAGAACACAGAACTGGGTACGTTCTAAGTCTCTGTTATCGCTTTTTAACAAGCAAAGCTAAAATGATTGTTGTTTGGGGCTTTTTTTGTCATTCAAGGGACACCTTCCACTATCCCAGATGACTCCAAGCCCCATCCAGCCTGGCCTTGGACACTGCCAGGGATCCAGGGGCAGCCACAGCTCCTCTGGGCACCCTGTGCCAGGGCCTCCCCACCCTCATAAACGACTTTCAAATGCAACAAGCAATTAAATTAATATCCAGCTCACTGGAACTACACTATTTTCTCTGCGGGGATAATTACAGATAATTAACCAGATAATTAAAGCAGCTTTTGGAGCACTTACTCATGATACTGTTACAGGAGGTGGCTGGACAATCTCCACTCTCCATCCTGGAGACTGCTCGAGCCATTCCTTCACGTTTCAGATGGAT
The DNA here is from genome assembly GCA_013398115.1 of Falcunculus frontatus. Classification (NCBI taxonomy): domain Eukaryota; kingdom Metazoa; phylum Chordata; class Aves; order Passeriformes; genus Falcunculus; species Falcunculus frontatus. Next base: position 423,959 of record VZRV01007622.1, read on the forward strand.
CTTTTCTCAAAATCAGAACTTTTTCTAACAAAAACCACTTGCAATTGTCACTGCACACCCAATGCAATGGAATTTCTGCAGCACAATGTGAGATTTGCTGAGATACCTTTGACCCACTGAGTACCACATTTTTAAAAGACTCATTTTCCAAGCAGTTATAATTTGGGATAACAGCTCAGGAATTTGCTCCCTCTCTACCAAGCTGGATATTCACACCTGTGAGGTGAAGAGTACATACGTGTTCTAGAAGTGTCACACTAAAAGATTTCTAAAAATCGTTTTTTTCCCTCAATAAAAATGATGAAAGTATAAAGATTTTATTAAAGCACAAATACCTTCTTCAGCTGCTGCTCCTTAAAGCACCGCACACTCCTGGCTGGTTCAGAAATTAAGTTTTTATAGTTCTCACAGATATTGAGTCGGGACTGGGCCACCTGCACGGTGCCTTCTAAGAGTGATTTCCAAACTGAGTACATGCTCCTAAAATAATGAAACACAGAGAGGGCATGGGAAGGAAGAAAGGGAGGTCAGGTGTTCCACTGAAAATTCAGATTTATAGAATCTCCTGAATTGGAAGGATCCTCCATGAGGATCAGAATCCAGCTCCTGGGCTGGTTTGTGTAACAGCAGCATTTTTCCAAGGACTGCTTTTAAAACTAAATCTAAAGTACAATCTTTAGGCTGAACTAGCAAATATCTCCTCTTTGAACAAAAATTTTAATGGAAGTTGTACTAAAAATAAAGATATTCCCGCCTGTTCCTGTCTTGTGATTTAACTTTTTGCCAAAAACTTTGGGTTCAGCACTTGGTGAGGGGGAAGGGTTTGGAGATCTCTGGGCACTGTGGGATCTCATGGCATGGAAGGGAACAAGCTGCAGGTAGGAGGGGTTGGATGTTATGGGAGTGTTTTATGTACACTTGAGACCATAATTCAGTTTATTTCTTCCTAAACACACAAATGATGTGAGGGTGCTGAAAGTCCCAAACACAAATCTGTCAATTTCTTCCTGTTTGAAATAAAACTTGTCAGAACACAAAGAAGACATTAAAACAAAGCGTCTGAAAGCTTATTCCAAATATTTAGGAGGTGCTGTTCAAAGGCTTTCAGCAACTGAGTTATTTCTGGTTTCATGTTTTATCCACCTTTCATGTTAATGAAATAGAGTTTTGTAAACAACTGTCTCTTGCTTTACCTCCTCCCTGCTGTCAGATTTGATCTTCACAAAGAACAGCCTCTTAAAATGAAATCTCTTCCTGTCTTTTCCTATGAAAAAAATCCACACACTTATCCCTCTACCCTTAAAGTTATTTACCAAAATCTATATTCAGATACAAGCCTTAATACCCAAACAGATGCAAATTATAGTTGTCCTGTCAAGCTCTTTTGTTTCTCCCATCTTCCTAAGTATTCAAGTTATAAACATCTATTTAAGACTAATCTCAGGAAAACAAAGCTGCTTTTTTAACTGGCAATGCTCTACTACAAAGGAAAAAGAAAAATTAACTGCAGAAAATCGGTGGTTCATTGTGAAGTAAAATAATGACACAAATTGAAATGATAAATACAGCAATTTTGAGATATCCAACTGGTAAATTACCTATAATCACTTCGTTCCTCAGCTCTTATTCCAAGCCAGTCCTTCTTCAAGTATTGGCTAGCCAGCTTCTGAATGCTCTGTTAAAAGAAGGGGGGGGAAGTTTTTTTTTAAAAAAAGGTAATTAAAATAACATTTCTGCTCTTATGTCAGACAAATGAAAACCCAAAGAAGCAAACAACCTACAGCTCCAGCAAATGTACAATGGAAAAATCAGATGTGGGAGTGTTGCAAGGGAAAGGGCTGAGCTTGTCCCAGCTGTGAGAACCCCGATTTGTATTTCCCTGGATGAGGACAGGGGGCTCCCAGAACCCAGGAAATATCTGCTCATTTATGAGCCCAGGCTGCCATGCCCAGCTTGGATCATCCAAGGCTGCAGGAGCTCTGCTGCTCCCAGGAGAAGCTCGCTACTCAGAGGATTACACCAGACAAGAGATTGACAAATGCAGCTCATCTTTAATTATTCATGTTAATTGCACCCTTCAGTCTCCGCGTTTCATTTTGCACGGCCTCAGAAAATCAATAGCAACATTTTCATGTTCAAGGTCAGAAAGGAGCAGGATTTCAAATATAACCACACGGGGAAGGGGAGTTGCTGCCACACCGACCCCTCCTCTGGCTGCTGATCCCATTTTCCTCAACATATCCCTTTGGAATTGGGTCCCACCAACTGGAAAACACAATGTACACTGCGGAAATCATGGAGCTGGAGATGAGTTTATGAACACTGAGCACTGAGCAGCATTCCTGGGTTTGGGTTCCTGCTCAGGAACCACTCCAGGCTGGGGCAGAGGGGCTGGGAAAGGATCTGGGGGTGCCTCAGGGGAGGTTTAGGTTGGATTAGAGGCAATTCCTTCCCCATAAGGAAAAGGACAGCACAGCTGCCCAGGACAGTGCCGAGTTCCCATCCCTGAGGGATTTAAGAGCCCTGTGGATGTGGCACTTGGGGACATGGGTCAGTGGTGAGGGAACAGCTGGACTCAAAGACCTTGAAGATCCTTTCCAGCCTAAACCATCCCACGACTCTTCAAAAGAACCAGCACCACAGAAACACCCTCTGGCTTTTGCACGTTAGTCCACATAGCAAAGGAGTGGGAGACCTGGGTGAAAATTCCCTTTACAGCTAAGAATCAGTCCCCAGGAGTATTTTGGGAGAGCAGCCCTGGGGTGAGACATCTTTGCCTCTGACCCACTCAATGAGAGCCACGACCCAGTGTTATTTATTTACACTTTTCATACCATGTTTAAGATGCAACTACCTTTTAATTACTCCTAGAAAAAATATCAGAAGTAGCTCAAACAGCACAATATTTTATCCATGTCTCACCAGCCCACACGATAGTAAAAATTTATTACTGAGCTATGATTTGATCTATGTGTTCACACATAAAAATTCAATGTTGCTAATAGATCATTAGTAGAAAAGTCATGCTCCTTCATATTTAGGAAAACCCACACAAATTCCATTAGGTAGGTGTTAAAAAAATCCCAGATAAAAGGAAAAAGAACATTTCCTTTAACCCTGGCAGAGCAATTTGTGATGAGATTTGGAACTTTATGAGATACCTCCACCTGGTGCTACTTTGGTGTTTCCACCCCTTCTGCCTCAGACTCCACTACAAGATCTGCCTCGAGATGCTGAACAAACATCCACAAACAGGAAAAAAAGCTTGCTGGCAGCTGAGGACAAGCTCTGCCAAAATTAAAGACGCAAAAAAGTCACAAGAGGGATAATAAATAAAGGTATTTTTGCCCACAGACATCCTATCACTGATGTCAGCAAATAAACCATAAACTCAGCGGAATTAACCATTTATTTCCAAACTGAACAAGCTCGGCACCGAAACCACTCAAGAGGCGGAAGAGAATACTGAGGATAAAAGAATCATGGAATATCCTGAGTTGGAAGGGACCCACAGGATCACAAAGTCCAGCTCCTGGCCCTGCACAGACACCCCAACAATCCCACCCTGTGCATCCCCTGGGAGCAGTGTCCAAACACTCCTGGAACTCTGGCATCCATGAAAAAATCAGCACAATTTCACATACAGATTTGTATTTCCCAGGGCTGCAGCTCCTACTTGATGTTCCTCATCACCAGACCTCACCCCAAGTCTATTTAATGATATTTTCTAATAAAGCCAGTTCTGATAGGAATTGGGGCTGAAAAAAATTTTTAAATATTTGCTATAATACTTACAGAAGGAATCACCACTAGAAAAGGAAGGAGGGAGATGACCCAAAATAAAAGATCGTTGTTAGAAGACTTTTAAAAAGTCATATTAATGATACTTTCCAAAGCAGTCATAAGGTTTTTATCTGTAATAACAATTGAGAGGTGCTGATGACAGCAGATGCCCAAAAAACCTATTATTGATAGCAGAAAGCATGACAGACACAGCTGATGTAACATTGAGTTTTGGGACTCACAAACCAGGCAAATTCATTGCTGCTTTTCACTGAGGTGGTTTCGATATCTTGCATCATTTTGATCCCTTCTCTTTATCACAGGAGCTTTCTGACATGATTTTTTTTTTTCATTATTTTGTTTGCTAAGTCCTCTTCTGGGAGGCAAACACTCCACAACAGAGAGGTTTTAGTACTCTCTTGACTTGGTTTCTTCTGTGGGAAAAGCAAGGTTACTCCCAATTAAACTGATTTCACAGAAGTGTGGAAGCCACTTTTACTCATCAACAGCTGCAAATTAACACTCCATTAGCAGCAAGAAAAGGTAACAGTTTTATTATGTAAAAATCCTTATTATCAGACCCATCCATGCTTATGGTGCAGGAGAGCTTTGCTTTGTTTTACTTTTAAATGGGAAAAAAAGCATTGGCAATGTTGTACCATTGTCATTATTGTGAGGTGCAGGCACTGTGGAAAATTCTGTTTTATTTCGGTACTGCTGGTTCTTCCAAAATCAATCTGACAGCTACACCAAGACTCTCCTGCTGCTGTAAAAAGAGCCTTTTGACTGATATCAGGTGTTTTCAAACCTGTATTTTTAGCTGTAGGAGAGCAAGACTGTATGGGCCATTCACTGATGATCTTTGTGGGTCCCTTCCAACTCAGAATATTCTGTGAAATGAATGAAGTCATCTGTGAGGACTGGCTGAGGATGAAGGGAAATTGGCATACACAGAGACTCTTCCAAAAAAAAGAGAAAAAACCCCCGCACAAGCAAAATGCCTACATTTTGAAGAATGCTCCTACTACAAAAATGAAGAAATGAGATGTATCCAAAACAAGAAATTTCAGGCACTTCCCTGATGCCCTCAGCTTTTTTTCTTAAACCAGTGAGATTTGACACGACTTCAGCGAGTTCACTTCACCAGTGATTTCAACTATTCCATTTTCTCCAAGAAACTTGTCCTTGATGCCCATGAGCTTTAAGGTCCCTTCCAACCCAACCCATTCCATGATCTTATGAGGAGAAGTTTGCCACTGCTCACCTAGTTATGCTCAGATCAGTAAAATAATTCAATGCAGCACAAACACTACACAGCCGGGGAATTTAATCCCTCACCTGACAGTCTGGGTTTGTTCTGAACCACTAAATCTGCACTAAAAGTACAGTTACAAATGTCAAGGGTAGAAGACAAAGAGACCTGAATTTCTCAAAAACAAATGAAGATGATTCACCTTGGCTGGACAATTCTTCCAGCTGAACAAACAACCCAAGTGCTCCCTGGAAACCAGAGAGACAAGTGTGCATGCTTCCATCCACCAAGGAATTTCGGCACCACGATTCAGTTATGGAAAACAAAGGTTTGGACTTCCTAAATAAAACAGCTGGATTGATCAGCCAGCTTGAGGAGGAAGAAGAAAGAACACAGTTGTACCTAACAACATTTCCAGCATTCGAGCTCAGCAGACACCAAAGCCACATTATTCTTCTGGTTAGTAAAGCCTGAGACTTGATGCAGGAAAAGGGACTGGAGAACTCATCATTTCAGTGGAGCAAAAGAAGAGGAAATACTTTATTTGTTTCTGGGTGAGGGGAACCCCAGCTAGGTGGTTTTTAGGAAGAATACACATTCATAGAAGAGCATAAAAAACGGTGGGATTGTGTCCTGCAGGGAAACACAGAAGAAGGTGGCAACCTCAAAAAATTTCTGGAGAAATGTGGCCAAGGACAGGTTCTTCCCAGCAGTTTGAGGCCGTTTCCTCTCCTCCTGTCCCTGTTCCCTGGGAGCAGAGCCCGACCCCCCCCCCGGCTGCCCCCTCCTGTCAGGGAGTTGTGCAGAGCCACAAGGTCCCCCCTGAGCCTCCTTTTCTCCAGGCGGAGCCCCTTTCCCAGCTCCCTCAGCCTCTCCTGGGGCTCCAGCCCCTTCCCAACTCCGTTCCCTTCCCTGGACATGCTCCAGCCCCTCCATGTCCTTCTTGAAGTGAGGAGCCCAAAACTGCCCCTAGGACTGGAGGTGCCTCAGCAGTGCCAGCACAGGGAAGAGAATCGGTTTGGTTTTTGTTGGGTTTGTTTTTGGGAAGAAGCCATTAAAACAAATCCATTTTAGATCCCCAAAAATCAAACTCTTTGAGGGCTGTTTTTCCATAGGAAAAAGTAAACAATGCCCACAGTACAGGGAAGCCACACGAAGTGTGCCGTGAGAAGATCCCAGGTGAATGGAGCACACCAGAATCACTGTTAATAATTAAACTGGGTCTAAAGGAGATCACTGACACCAACATTCCCAAGCAAGGGGGCTCCAAAGCTCATATCCAGCTTCTCACAAGCAGCAGTGATTTCCAGGGATCACAGCCTCTGTAATTCCCTTAATTTACCACAGAAAATTTCCCACCTTTCCAAGACTCCACATTAACCCTGAAGCAGTAATTTAACAACAATAACACCCAGTGCACAGCACATTCCTTAACACCTCATAGATCCTAGAGGACAGCAGGATGTGACATCCTCATTCCTTTAGCTGAACTTCTAAAGTATTGGCTTTTATTTCCAGGGATTTGCCATGGATTTGTTTTGTCCTTTATAAATCAAACAGTAGCAGAGATTTAAAGCAAAATTTAAGGCTGTAGAACACAGTTATGCAAACAATACAGAATTTTAAGTAGTATTTTAGCCATCTTAAAGTGCCTTTACTAGCATTCTATAGGGTAAATTTGCTGTTTCCAGGTATGGTAGTACCTTAAATCAAGGATATTATTTTTTAGAAAAAAATCTCTATTTTCAACAGGACAGAAAAGCTGGCAGCAATAATGCAAAGATGTTAAAGGTTGTGTTCACATTCAAACATCTGTAGAAAAAAAGAAACCCTTCCATAACTCAGGATACAGGTGCCAAAGCACTCACTAAGGGGAAAAACAGTCTATTAGAAAGCAATTTTTCTCTGAAGTTAGAAGGCGAGCCAACTCTATAAGAGCTGCCAAGAACATCAGAGTCCAACTCAGTTTGACTTTGTTCACATGAAAAAAAGAAAAAGAAATTTCTTCCTGCTCATTTAAGAAAGAATTTAACAGGAGCAGTTCAGAAAACCAAAAAATCACCAAGCCAATCTCTGCTCAGAAAACACAGACAGAGAAGGAAAGCTTGTCTTAGGGAGCTTAAACACGGATTTATTCGGGCTCAACGTTTGCTAAGCACAGGTCTGCCCAGAGGAAGTTTTTAGGTAGAGATTTATACACGTATTTCACACATGAAACTCATGGATTTGGTTTTATCAGGCAAACAGAACAAGTGAGCAAAGCCAGTGCCCGGCGCCGGGGGAAAGGAACCATCTGGTCTCTACCGCGCCGACACAATAGGGAAGGGGTTGAGTTTGGCAGCTCGGGATCGGGAAGCATATGGTACATTTCCTCTCAACTGGGCACTTTCTGGCTCCCCTCACTTTGTGTCAGAACCTTCCCAGCCCTTGTGGGGTTTGTATGAAGCTTTGTCGCGCTGAGAATGAAGGCACGGGAGAAGCGCAGGGTCCTTCGTGTGGGGTTATTCCGAAGGAGGCTGAGAGGGGAGGAGAAGTACAAAAATCCCTGCCATCTCTTCAGATTGGTGTGTTGGTAATTTTTCTGCTTTCTGAATGGATTGTGGGCTAATTTTTCACCAGAGACATGCAATGTCCCCCTGTTCTATTTTCAAAATTGGAAAATTCCCAAACTGCTTCCAGGGCAGATCCAAAAAAACTCAAAAAGGAGGAGAAAAATAAAGGAAGAGTGAAATCCTAGCAAACTAAGATTATTTGGACCAATTTGCTTGGGTTCTTATCCTTAAAAAAGCAAAGCCTCAAATCCTAGCAAACTAAGATTATTTGGACCAAATTTCTTCGGGTTCTTTTTCTTAAAACAGCAAATGCAATCTTTTATTTGTGTATTTGCTGTTAGTTACAAGGGAAGCTCTCAAGCCAGATTTTATTCATGTATTAATAAAATAAACCAGACAAGCCTGAAATTCATAGTCTATGCTGCTAACAAATGTATTTCAACATAAAATTAGCCAGGTACAGGACTGAAATCTTGGAAACAGGTTTGTATTTCACACACGAGCGTTAGGAGACAACACCTCAGGTGGTTTTGTCCAGCTTGTGCAGCACAAGGTTTTGCTACAATGATAAATGGAAGTCCTCGATTATAGTTTCAGATCAGCAAATCAAATGAGATAAATGCAGACTGCAGCAGATTTTTCTACTGTGGTTTCCGGGAGCACCAGTGCCCTGGGTATGGTCAGCACTCTGTAACATCAGGCCAGGCAGAAGGACAGAGACCAAAAGCTCCCAAAATCAAAAACGGAAACAACAACTCAAGTTTGAGGCAAAAAATTGCATGCAAAGATTAACATAATGCAAATGAAGCGAGCCCAGGAGGGAATGAGACCAGGTCAGTCCCCACCACACTGACCTCAGCACATCAGCTCCTTAATTTAATCCAAGATTACACAGCAGTTACGTGAAGTTGCACCATTTCCCACTGCAGTACATTGAGTATTAGGCACCCAAAGTCAAGCCTTGGTGAGTACTGCGAATTCCTATCTTGTATTGAGCAGTGGCTTTTGCTTTGCAGACATCAGTGGATATTATTTTGAATCCTTGTATCCAAAAAAATACAAGGGGAAAAAAAAATCTGCAACTTTCACAGCTAAGTATTAGCAACTACTATGAGGTTATTCCAACACGAATAGCCCTGAACAAGCAAACCACAAATTATTCCTATTAAAAATGAAGCACAGGAGCTGAAGGGAAAGGGAAAACTGCGTATTTCAGTCCTTAAAGTAGGAATAGTATTATCTAAAGGGTTCTATTAAGCACACCCACAGGGTGAGCAGGGAGAAATAAAAGGTGAAGGTTGAAAGTTTTTAGGAGAAAACAATTACATTTAACATTGATATTGCAAGAGATGCTGTGCAAGGAAGCTCCCCCAAAGTGAAGAGTCCTTGGAAAAACAGGCAAAAAGGAAATACACACGAATAATGTAGGGAAAAATGAATCCACACTGTAATTCAGGAAACTGTGCCGCTCTTCAGAATTGAATTCAAAGCGATATGAAAAAAAATACAGGTCTAAACCCTGAATAATATCCTTACAACAATGGGAATAAGCCAAAAAAACCAGCTATTCAAACTGGTCATCAAAATAACTCCCAGTGTCTGTATGTATATATTTATTATATTTAAGTATATATTTATATATATATATTTATATACCTAAAGCAGCTGCACATTGACAGGAGATAAAACAGTCACATCCAAGAATATCAGCAACATCTTTAAAAATATTTTCTTCTCTAGACAAATGCTTCACAGACTATCATTAGAAATGTCTCTGAACTTTTTAATTTTACAACATTTCTAGAAGTGCCAGTGGAGCCAGTGCTTACAGACAGTGTTTTGTACAAGGAGCTCTGCACTTTATTTCTGGTTCTTGGCCTTTGTCTATCTCCAGGCAAGCAGAGCCCCTCATTCTCCTGCACCTGAAAACTCAGGTGGGCTTTTCTTCCTTTGATATACCAAAGATTTGGAATATCACTATTCTGTTAAATATTGAATTACCAGAAGTTATTTTGCTGGAAGGTGTCTATATAATTTCTAAGTCACTCATATAAATACCAAGAATACTGAAATTACACCAGGATTACTGAAATCTAGTAGATATGCAATTGCTTTCCTCCCTTCCCCAGCACTACATTTTTTCTAGTAAGTATTATATTTATTGTAAGTATTATACTAAATTAAGTATTATATTTAATATTTAAGGTGAAAGAACACTAAAAAGTTACCAAGTCACAAGCAAATTCAACAGAGAAGAATTTAAGAACAACAAGATTTGCAAAAAAAATCCTGTTGTTCACTTTCTGCTTCCCAAAGGTTCTTCTGCACTCACAATACACCGAAGCTCAGAGAGATCTGAGCAAACTCTTATATTTAGGTAGCAAGACAAAGCATTAATTAACAGATGACAAAATCATCTGGTTCTGGATTCTCGGCCGCTCTTCAAAGGAAAATCATTTCTAAGCTCAATCTCGGCCTCACAGAGAGCCCTGAGAGGTTAAACAAAACCCTCTTCAGTCAAAACGCTTACAACCCTTAAGACAGCAAGCTATAAATTATTAAGTAGCTTGTCTAATTGCTTCATGATGGCATCCAAAGATTCCAGTCCCCCCCTACCCCCATCCCAAGACACAATTCCAGCTGGATGCACTTTCAACACAGACCATTATTCACCAGAGTCCGCTCTAATGTTAAAATGAGGTACCAGAGGTCAGGCTGCTAATCAGAAAACAAAGAGTGAGATTCCCATACCCACATAACATCCTAAATCTTGGAGCTCCATCAGCGAGCTGACAACTGGAAAACCTAGGAAACCTCACCAGTAAGGAACGGCAAAAGGGCTCGGATTGCACTCGACAGCCCGACTTTAAATCCCCCAAATTCAGTCAGAGCTGGAGAAATGCTCCCATAAACACTGCTCTGATCCACAACTGTAAATCAGAAACTTAGGCTATGAACTAGGGAACTTTCAGGTCTTCACTCAGTGGGCGAGAGTACAAAATGTGAAATCGATTCCCAGTTTTTACAGCAGAGAGAGGCAAAGCAGGAAAAAACCAGCAAAAGATTGAAAAAAATATGTCCAGTTCATCAAAATGCCCCCATTTTCCAATTCACTGGTTTGCTGGGTTTTAAACACCACATTTCAGGCAGAGAAAACACATCTTTAATGGCTCAGGGTTTACAAACCTTAGCAGGGATTGCAAATCAAACAAAATAGCTCTTTTTTAAACTGGGTTATAGTAACAGCACCCATAATTTCATCAAATACATCTCCAAATCATCCATTCGCACAAAATGAAAAGGGATGTGCAAATTTTAACTGCTGAAGTGAGAAGACTTGGCTTTAAACTTCTTAATTTGCAGACATTCAATATTTATTCCTTGCTGCCTATAATGACATTATTTTTTTATTCCAGCAAAACACAACTGCCTGATTTTAATGTTCTCCCTCAGCAAAAGATCCATGGCAGATTCTTTGGCAGATATTCCCAGCTTATTTTAAACCAACACTGCTGGCTGACAGCTACATGAGGGACTCATCAGCCATCTTCCTGAGCAGTTTCCAGACCAAACTCCGTAATAATTCCAATAATATTCCAAAGCTGATACCACTGACATATAAATCAATCACAGCAACATACAATATTGACTAAGAGCGTTCCCAAATGATTGCTAACTAAGGGGAATCAAAGAGCAGGAGGAACTCTGGGCCCAATCCATGGGACACGTGCACCAGGAACGAGACAGAAGCCAAACAAGGTAGGACAATGTCCGTGGTGGATGTTCTTGTCTCAGGAATGTGATTGCATGAGCAGCTGCTGACTGACAGAAACTGCCATCCTCTTATCTGCTGCCACCAAACAGCAAAGCAGAAGTGCCACGGCCACTGCTGAGCTGAGCAAGGGCTCAAAAGCACAGTTAAAATAATGACAATGTGCTTTGGGTCAACGCAGCTCTCACCTTTAACTGCTCTGGGAAAGAGAAATGCAGGGGAAGAATAAAACCACATCCCTCTGGTATGTAATTTAGCAGTGATTACTTGGCCAAACTTTGGCCAGTTGTTTTTTAATATGGGCAATAAAAGATACAAATATGAAAGTATAACTGGCAATATGGAAATCTTACTGTCCAGGTTAACCTTCATGTTATTTATGGCCAAAAGAAGGTATGGAAGAGTTTGTGCTGCTTTCTCATAACGCAGCAATCGAAACTCACTCTTGGGGCAAAGGTGGAGGTGCAATAAAATGTGGCACCCAGAGTTTGTTCTTCCCACACCTTGGCTGGCAAAAGCCCCAAACCTGCACATAGGAACACACTGCCTTTTTTTTCCCCTTTAAAAGCAGAAATTAGAATTAGTTTTTTATGATTTCAGGCACATGGGTACAAGAGGTCAAGGACTAACGCTGAGACATGCAAAAGTCAAACATGTGAATAGTGAACAAGCTTAATTCTCGTGCTGAAGCCCTGGCAGGAGTGGTGTCCTCAGCACCCTCCTCTTCTTCCTTCCCTAAGAACCCAATTGTTTAATTAATTGTTTTACATAGGTGAAATGGACCATTAGAAAACATTAGACAACACTTAATTTATCATTTATACAAGGATGAATGCAAATCATTTTGAGGTTTGGGGTTGGTTTTTTTTTTTTCTTCCCACACCCCTAATTAATATTCATGAGGATAATTTCACAAAGGCAGTTATAAAACTATGTCAGAGGCAGCTTGAAAATATAGTTGTGCTAACAGAGAAAGAGGAAACCCCATCCCTCTCCCCACCCCTGCGAGGGGGGATTTAAACCCAACGCAAACATTTACTGAATGATGGGGTTTTATAATATTTTAATCGAGTTATTCATTACACAAAAATAACACTGTGGAAAACCAGATAACGTTATACAAAAGCTAAGTTCATTTGTTCTGGACAGGTGGCCAGTCTGCAACTCCGTGCCGGCATCCAAAACCCGCCCACAATAGCACTAAAGACGATTATGCAAATGCTCCCCATTCCCTGCTATTTTCCCAGGAATGGGAGAAGGGCTCCATGTGGAAGAAGCAATTGTTTCCCAGTCATGTGGAAAACAAACCAAGAGAAAGAAGGGAGGGAATGTGAACGGAAGATAGCAACACATCCCCTCGCCGGGCCGCGCCAAGCTGGGAGATGCCTGGAATGATCCTAACGGAGCACCGATGGTAGGGGTCAGAGCCCGAGTTCAGAGCCCAGGAAATGTATTCTCCATACTATTCTACATTTTCCTTGTATTCTGCCATAGGACAAAGCAGCTGAGAGATGGCAGCACTCCTTCAGCTGTAAAGCACCGCTCCAGTGGGAGCGCTGGCACAAGCGGGAAGTTTGGGAAAGAAGACGGGCAGGACGTCATCGGGTTATTTGGGAGCCTGGATTCTGGCAGAGTTTTTTTCCAATTATTCTGTGATGTCTTGGTCACAGAATAAGTAAAAAACAAATGTGGAATCTAAGACAATGAATTTGCTCCACTTCACTCCTCCAGTGATTATTAATTTTAACGTATTTTACTAAAATTCATTGATGAAAGGGATGTAAAATTTATCCTTAAAAACTGCTAGAATGTTTCTTATATTTCAAGCACAGCTCTTCAAAGCCCGTGGCTTGAATCCCCCATTTTTACATCAAATGCTTTTCACCTCTCCCAAATTCCACCTAAGTGCTCATCTAGATAAATCAGCTCTCCTGCCGTCCCACTGAATCCCAGGATTCAGTAGGACACAAAAAAGACCGTAGGCAAATGAACATGATCCGAGTGACCAGCAGCCTGCAACTTTATTAATTATAAGTTAGGCGTGACTAATTAAAATTCTAAGGGCAGGACTTTCCCTTCCCACAGAGCACCAGGTATTAAATGGATGCAGAGCAGCATTAATGGGTCCGAAGCTGTCATGGATAAACAACCTGTGCCATTAGCACTGACTTTTACACAGGCTGAGGATTCGGCTCCACAGCTGAATTCTTTGTTCTTCCTTTTATTGCAGAAGCTGTGGCTGCCCCTGGATCCCTGGAAGTGTCCAAGGCCAGCTTGGACAGGGCTTGGAGCAGCCTGAGATAGTGTAAGCTGTCCCTGCCCAAGCCAGGGGGTGGAACTGGATGAGCTTCAAGGTCCCTTCCAACCCATTCCAGTCTATGACTGATTCTAAAGGAACCAGGTTTCTACAGCTGGTATCAGGAGACTAAAATAAGAAATAGTAATCTGGTAAGCCTTGCTCAAATAAAAATAAAATAAATTTAAAATCTTCCCACATTCCTCAAAAAAAGACACGTCCATCAGAGTTAGAGTGAGCCTCAAAGTCTGTTGAATATAATTTACAGGAGCAGTGTTAGGGATAATCCATATTTAAAGACCAACAGCTCCTTTGCTTCGCAGGTTTTCACCCTGTTCCAGCCCTGTAATTCGATTTAGTGAAGATAAAGGTTTATATAGGAGGCAGTTGCCTTTTTTTTAAATTTTACAAGTATAGCTTTTCAGAACTTTTTTTTTTATGCTTCTTTTTGTTTCACCTCAACATGGCCTAATGCTTGAAGAAAGTTTCCAAAGCCCACATGCTTTGTTTTCCCAGCTGATGGAAATTTGGCTCCATTTCCATCACTACTTCTTTTCCATTCAGATCCCAACAACTTTACACTGAACTTCAATTCAAAAGAATTTCTTGGGCGGTTTCTGACACTGCTTTAAAGGGATTTAATCAAATCCTCTTTCCATCAGTGATATTATTGTTACTTGTCCTCATTCAACAGAATTTACAAATAAATTGTGGAGACCCTTGCTCATGTATTCATCACATGTACACAGCCTTTATCATGTCTCCTGCCTGGCTGGAATTCCTCCAGGATTATTGTGACACGCAGAATTCATATTCTCCCCTTTTTTGCCAAGATACCGAGTGCTTTCCATTTCCAGTAACTCCACTGTTCTCTCTCCCCCTTTCCTGTAGGAATCTCCTCTGGGATCTGCCAACCTCTTGGCTTCTGGGCACTCTGTAAATCTTACAAATACCTTCCACCCTCCCTGTTTGTGTTCTCAATTATCACTTATCTTTCAGCACTGATACCTTTGATTCCACTGCTGCACTTCAGGCTTCTCTTACCTTGCCATACCACCCAGTTTTTCTCCAAACACTCCTCTGACCATTCTTACCCCACCCAGGCATTTCTGTATTTCCATTTTCAACACCAACTGTCTGGTCTATCTCGTTAATCTCTTTTTTTCTTTCCCCCTTTCAATTTTTAACACTTCTCACCTCTATTTCTTTGTCTTGGCCTGGTAACACAAAACTTGATCAGCCATTGCCATAATCTCATTTTTTATGCTGTTCCACAGCTCTTCACCATTCACTTCTTCTTTCACCAGGGACAAAATTCCAACCCCCAGCTCCTTTGTTTTCTTTCCTGTATCTGGCTCTTTCCATCTGTGCTTATCGTAGATCTTCATCCCTGACACTTTTTTGGTTGCTCTCAGCTCTGCTGCTGCCAACACTCACTCGAGCTCTGGAGGTAACTCTGGGAGAGAGGAAGCCTTCGACAGCCCCAGGAACATTCCCTGATTTACTGCAAACTCCCTCTGGATTGCCAATCCTTGTTCACTGTCAGGTGCAATTCACTGAGCCCTTACAGGACGGGGTTTATTTGGAGACTGAACTTTATACTCGCTCAGGAAAATAATCAGAAACTTCAGAGAGAGTTAAAATAGTGAGCACAAGCATGGCTAAAATAATATACACATTTCTTATTTTAATTAAAGCATGCCTGCAGGCCATGCCATTGATTTTGGCATATGAGAATACCACTACCATCTTAATATGTGATGGTACATAATTGGATCTTATTAAAAGTTCTGCTCTTTCATTTAGTAGATTTTAAAGACTAATTATTACTGGTCTTCTGTTCCAGGTATTCACAACATTGATGGAAGGACAAAAAGCATTTAGGATAGAAATAGGAGGACAGAGACAATACTGTTCACTAAAGGGGGAACAAATCCAGCCTGATTTAGTAGAGTCCAACCCAAAGTCTTCTCCCCATGACATTTTTCCTGCCCAAAATTCCCATAACCATGACCAGAAATCCCATCGCCGAGATGCCACAATGCTGCTTTCACTTTCCCTCTCAGGACTGTGTTTCTCCAGCATCCCACGGGCACATCCCCAGGTGTACATCCCTAAATTGCAGCTGCCCCATCCCTGGCAGTGTCCAAGGCCAGCTTGGATGGGGCTTGGAGCAACCTGGGATATGGGAAGGTGTCCCTGAGCTTTAAGGTTGCTTCCCATCCAAACCATTCCATGATTTTATGATAACACAGACGTTCCTCCCCCTCCTCCTCTGCAATTCCTTGCCAAATCCAAGTGATTAAAGGACACTTGGTGATTTACACAGCCAGGGACATGCCCTGGCTCCAGCTCATGCTCACCCAGCCCAGTGACACACAGGCCCTTACAGGCACTCACATCAGATGGCCTCAGCCTTTCCCAAAAATTAATAGGCACTTAAAAAAATAAGAAAAGGAAGCAGTAATAAAAAATTATAACAATTTATCTTTCAAAAGTCAGTTCCAAATCGCTGCTTTTTCTTATTTCCATCATTATTACACCTAAAAGAAAACACATTTTCTCCTTCTCTGGCATAGAATTGTATGATTAATTTAGGATATAATTAACACGCGTTTGTCAACTCCTTGTTTCACTGTAGGCCTCCAGCCCAATATTTTCTGTACAGCTACACAGATAGAGCCACCATTCATTATTCAAAGGGTTTTTTGCTGCAAACCAAAGATGTTCTGGTAAATAACAGTTTTGGACTCATTACAAGGTGAGTCATGTTTGAGTTTCCAGCCATCACAGGTAACTCAGTTATTCATTCTTAAAATATTTTTGCTCTTTGCATATTATTGAGAGTTGTGCAGAGAAAAACCTTTGCTACAAGTCATAGGGAGAAGAGGAAAAAGAAATTCATTGTAAATTATCAGCTGCTCCTGGGAGACAGAGACACTGCAGTGTGCCAAGTCAAATTAATCCCAGACACAAAGATGTGAATAAAGCTTTAAAACTGAGATCAAGCAGGGAAATTAAATAGATCACTCAGAAAAAATAAAACTAACTTCATTTGGTACTGTATTTTACACACTGGCCAGTGTGTGTTTAAAATTCCATGGTTTTGCAGAGGAAAATGCTCTTCACGGGAATGCCTGAAGCCAAAAAGAAGCCAGTGCTGACACAGAGCCTAGAGAATGCAGATGGGCTTTCTCAAGTCTTGTTTTAAGCAAACACATCAAGAGCAAATTTCTGCTAAGGAAAACCAATGAAATCTGGTTTTAAAAGATCTGAAACAGAATCAGAACCAAAGTGAACTGCATTCATATTTAAATCAGCATTGGTAGATAATAGATTTTGAAAAACAACTTTCATTTAGCCCAGGGCAAGCTTCAAATTTGCAGTCTGGGCTCATCTCTCCACTCCAACCTTTTTTAATCCCGTTTTGCTTTAAATAAGCTGTGTGTTTCTGAACACAAAACATCAAGCTCAGCTCTGATGTGACTTATTAGCTTCCACAGGGCTGGATCATTAGAAAACACTTATATATTGTTGTAAATGTACACAGGGCTCCACAAACACAGAAGGAAACAGATTCTCTACCTGGAAGCACTTGCAACACAAATAAACTCACCAATAACCAGGGTAAATCAGAATTCAGTGTGACCTGGCAGCTGCAGAAATCAGGGGCACAGAACAGGGACATTGAGGGCAAAGCAGGCAAGAGATTGAGAGAAGTGGACTAAAACCTTGAGAAAAGTTAATATACAAGGCCTTGGTGCTTTAAAGCTTCACAAACAAGGAGTTAAGGAGTAAAAAATTAAACAGAAAAATGCTCTGCATCGAATATTTCCATAAATATTGGAAGGAAGTTTTAGTTCAAGTCATTTCATTGCTACATAAGGGATTTTAGTACTTTGACAACTCAGAAAGACACTCTGGCACTAATATAGAGGCAAAAATGAATCAAAGCATACGTGAAATATGAAAAAATCATCACTGAGAAAGATGACATCTCCCTCTTTTCCAAATTAGAATCTAATTTGTTTGGGAAAGGAAGACAGAAAGGCAGATTTAGAAGTAAAAAACAAATACAGTGCTGGTTAAAGGCAGAGATGATCTACCCACAGGGGGACTGAAATCACAACACTGAATACAGCAAAAGAGGATTCCCTGAAACCAGCAATATGAGATATTCAACATGTGGGCAAGAAAAGCCAGGCTTGACCAAAAAGTGAAACACCTATGGCAAAAAAATCAAGATTCATAAAAACAAAGATACCACCTAAAAACACACAGACAGAAACCCACCTCAACAGCAGAATGTGAATGATTTAATGAGCCCACATGCAAGCAGGGATAATTATAAAATAATGTATATTGATGTAAATGAGGGGCAATTCATGGCCCTAAATTACTTCTCACCTTTAAACAATATCCTAAAACCATGCAGGATTTTGGTTGGCACCCCATTCTTTTGCTTCCTGTGAAATCTGATCACGACTTATCCTGAGCTTACAAAAACCACTTGCACAAGGTCACCTTGGCACTGGAGCTGCTCTGCAGATTTTTATTTTTATTACTATTTGGTAGTGGATCTGCACGTCCAAGCAAATACACCTTCCAGACACTCTGAAAGGCAGCAGTGGCAGCTCTTCATTTTGTTTGTCATTCCCTACTCCCACAACAGGGAAATTTCTGGGCACCTTGCCAAATTATATTTAATTAAAAGCTCCTCTGCTTTTGATTCTTTAGTAACGTGGTTACCAGCTCCATCGACCACTTACGCAGGGAAAGGAATTTAATATAAAAGTGGTTTTCTCTGGTGTTTACAGAACTGGTGACAGTACAATTTGGAGTGGGGAGACAGCTGGCAGTGCAGCTAGAGAGGGAAAACACTGAAAAAGTTGAAATAGAAAAAGCCCAAATCAATGGAGCACAGTGATGCTGTACAAATGCTATTTATTTTAGCTTATCAGCTGGCAAACCAAAGTGCTTTCTTCAGCAAGAGAGGAAGTTCTCCCTCAGTACCTGAATAATTATTTAGTATTAATACCTCAATAATCCATCAATTCCTGTGTTGAAGCCTGGTTTCAAAAAGAAGGAAAAAGAGCTTTCATTAAAAGGAAATCTCATGCACTCAAAGGAGGGCTGAGTGATCCTCCTCAGACACATCCTAATCAGATACACACCAGTGGAAGCTACAAATATTTCTTGGATAATAAAGGCTGGCTGAAGAATGCATCAGTTTATTTCAAGGCTGGGTTGGCTCTTAATTTTAAATGGTGGAAAAAATATCTCTGATCCTATCAGGAGCCCGTGGTCATGGATTTAAACACCTGACATATCAAAAACGATGAGTGGCCTCCCTGATACCCCGAGTGCAGTGGGATTTATAGCCCATAAATCCACCTACAAGGGACTCAGTGCAGCAGCCAAACGAGTTCCCGAGGATTTCTCCCTGGAATTGGTAAAGCAAAGTGAATTTCAACCTCACAAGTCTGAGCAGAATAAAGGTGATACCTCTAGAAGAGCTGCCACTGTGCTTCCAATCCTAACTCCAAATAAAGGAAAACCACACAAAATTATGGGACAGGCTTGGGTTCACACTCACGGATATGTTCTCTTTATCTTTACATGAAAATGCTTTTTAAATGTGCTGAACACTTAAAGCTTTAGATACTGTGAGAAAAAAAAATCATAAAATACCCCAAATTCACAAATATATTGGAACAGAATTGCCACAGGCCCTATCCCTGCTGAACACACAGGCTGATTCCATCAGCCAGCCAGGCCACATCTCTGCTCCCACCAAGGCTGAATTCCAGCAGTGCTTCCTCAGCATGTCCTAATCCTGCCATGAATCAGCAAACATTTCACGCTCCTGAACCTGGATAAACTGTAAGAATAATCAGGGAGCGGCTCTGTCAAACACAACATCAGAAAGTGGCTGCAAGAGTAAATCTGTTTATTCCTGTTATATACAACTCTGGGAGGATTGGAGGTGGTGGAATTTTACGGCTGGCTTAGAGAGAAAAATATCACTGTTGGGTGAAAAGAAGTTTTTGTGAAGCAGAGAGTATTTTAACGATACGAGTTCAAATTTAGCTACATTCAATATCTGCATTTGGAAGCTGAGCCTCACTTCAGCTCTGTGGCTTCCCAAAAAGAACACACTTTTTAGGAGCTGAAATCATTTCCCAGGAGGTTGTTTGCAGCATTTCTCCTTCACAAGTTCTTTGCCTCGTTTCTTAACACCTGACACACATAGGGGAAAAACCCAAACAAACACTGTAGATAAGCCATATTGGCTTGCAAAACATGTAATGTAAGGGAGTTTTTTTTAAGATTCAAGAGCTCAATTTACTAACACACAGCAAAAAGCCTTTTTCTCATGTATTTCTCCCCAGAAAGAAGTGTAAAGAAACCAAGGAGTCATGGTACAAGTGTGAAGGTCACCACAAAACTGGTGAGAAGACCCACTGCTAAAAAAATAAACACCACCCATTCACCCCAACCCCACAATTTTCACCATTTACTCATGTGTAATTATTGCTAGAGAGGAAATCAGCTTTGAAATCAAGAATTACCATTTCTTAATCTTCAACCACTGAATACTGGGTGTTTGGAGTCACAGGGATCACCAAGTTCTTTGTTATTTGGAGGCAAAGAAGATATATTTCTACCACATATATTCAATATTCCGTATGTTTTTTGTTCTTTTTCCATGGAACAGGTAAAGAGCTCTTTGCAGGGAAAAAAAAAGTGACAGGATGTAGTTTTAGCAACATCTCAATATTTCTTCAAGGTATTTTTAAGAATTCCTGGTGGAATCCTCAACCAAAAACCTTCCGCAGGAGACTTCGCAGAAGCTGCCTGCACCTTGGATCACATTTCCAGATTTTGTTATGTGAGGGGGATTTTGCTTCCTAAAGGTCTAACACACAACCTGCAAGCTACAAGAATAATCAGAAATAAGCATTTTGATGTATTCCAGCTGTTTGTGACTCTTCACGACTCCTTTTAAGCAACAGCGAGGGTTAAGCAGCTGCTGAGCAGAGACTTCCACACCTTTAATTCAAAGGGAAACATCATGAGTGGAAAGCTGTGTTTAAAGGAACTTTGGGATCTTCAGAGAAACCTTCCTTGGCCACCATTTGGGGGAAAACCTTTTGCTCTGAGGAACAACTGATAAACTTGGTCATGGCTACGGGGTCTCTTCATTTCCCAGACTTTGGATGTCAGAGCAGAGGTGAGTTATGGCCTTGCAGGATTTTCTATCCCCCCATAGCAGCAGGTGCATATTTACAGCATCTTTTCAAAACCCAAGCCCTAAAAACGGGTGCATTGACCCAAAAATTTGCTTTCCCTGCTCAATTTTCACCAACTATCATTATTTGAATATTTATATATATATATAATATATAACAGCTTATATTATTATTCTTATAGAAAGAATTATAGCATCATTACACCTGGTAATAGCTGTATAATTGAAACCTCTTTTTAAAAAGGTACATAGTGTATTATCTGCATTATTCACATTTTTGAACACAGGAAAAATAATACTGCTTACAAATTCCACCCCCAACCACATTTACTGCAGGGCATTCATAGAGATGCTTTGCTCTACCTTAAGTGAACATAAATTATCAGGCAAAACAAAACCAGAAAGCCAACACGAGACAGAAAATATCTTTCAAGATGCTGCTATAAATACAAGAGAACCCCATGTGATAGGCAAAATGCAAATTTTTGGCCAGCCTATTTGGATAGACAATCAAAAAGCAAACACAGATGTACCTGGCATCCTGAAGAGAAATAAATCCAGGAAACCCAGGAGCTCACAAATTTCACATCTCAAAAAATGTGACCAGCCCTTGGTATTTTTTTTTTTTTTCAATTACCTCTTTATGGCTTGTGAAGGTAAAAAAAGCTCTGAGCCATATTTGGACACAAGCAGAGCTAAGAAAACCACTGCTGAGATGTTTTTTTCATAAATCTGTAGGCTTCCTCCTACTCAATTAGTTTCTGTTTGCAACCAGTATGAAATATGCTTTTATTTTTGTTGAAAATATGACAAACTACCCTTTAAACTGCAAAAGGCAGTGCAGAGTGTATTGCGAGTGAAATGAGCAGCAGGCAGGGTCTCTGCCTAGCAGAAAACACAGAGTAATACTGAAAATTTAAAAAGGGATAGCAGGAATAACTCTATACCATCATCAGCACAATTCTGGTGACTGAAAAGAATGCTTTACATCTGTAAATCAAACTGCAAATCAATGTTAAGGTTCTGTTCCTGCATTACACCTACACTGGGTTTCCCTTTCCTGAGTGTTTACTGATGATGATGTCACTACCTTTACCCATCAAACCACATTTTAATATATTTCCTCAATAAAACAGAATTTATTTTTAAATATATGGAAATCTCCCAGTACAAAGCTTGTTGCACTGCCTTATTTTATTTTCCATGGGAAAAAATGATAACTGATTAATAAGTAACTTAATGAATAACCAACAGGATACAACCAAGCACTACTAAAATAAGACAGCACCAATCCAGTAATCAGGTGGAGCCCATCATCTAGATGGGATGCCAGCCACCTGTATCTTTCCAGAATCCAGCTAGACAAGCATCTTCCCTCATCTGAAGCACCAAAATGTTCAGATTTTGTTATTTATTCCTTCTAAACAGATACGGAAGGGCATGACCCAGCTGAGCTTCACTGCTGGCCACATACACCATAAAACAGAACAGTAAATGTCTGAGGCAACAGTTTGGAGAACTCTCAGAAATAAACCCCAGGATCTGAAAGTTGATGGGTTTCCTTTCTCCCTCCTGGGTTTTTTGGGGAGTGTAAGCTGGTAAAAGGCCTTTATCTATATAAAACTGAACAAGTCACCCACTGTGGATGCAGGGTCTGACACTGAATAATCATTATGGGGAGATTTGACTTAAAACATTCTCTGTTGGGTTGTTTTTTTTTTTTTTGACCTGTCAACACGTCCTGGTTTATCCAGGTCTGAAAGCAAACCTCCAAGGCTGCAAAGAGGAAGAAGGGAGTATAGTTTTTAAAAATAGTTAAGAACACATCTACTGAAATCTTTAAATAATCCTCTAAGACAAACAGCCTCAGTAGCCAAGAAGCTCTGCCCAGTTCTCCTTACATCCATCTAATGAACTCCTGAGGGTCCAACACGAAATCTGGATCCCTGGGGTCGGGGATTGCTCCAGAATGGAAAGGATGACAGGCTGCTCCTGCACACCCATGTTCAGGCCTTTTTACAATGTGAACACAAGTTTCTGTGTTTAATTATTGAACAGTGAATAAAATGAGCTCTTCTTTTTGTTGGTGGTGGTGTGTTTTTTTGGTATTTTTTATTTAACTAATGGAGACCTTTTCAACAGTAAAATTAAGGTTATGTGGTCTGAGAAACACGAACAGGAAGAATAACTCTTCAGAAATGTCACTGCCTAAAATAGAGTCACACATAGCCCAAAAGCACTTTAGTTCCTGTGCAGAAGGTGCAATCAAACAGTTTTTCAAAGTCCCCCAGAAGAAAGGAACACCAACTCCTATGAATTACCTCTGTGTGCCCAACTTTTGACAACCAGCTGAACCAGCTGAATTGCAGAAAATTTAATCAGCTGAATGAACCAACTGAACTATACAAAGAATGAAACTCTCCATACCTTTTTTCGATGTGGTTGATTTTTTTAACCATTTTCTTTTTAATTACACTCTCCTGAGCACCATTTTCAAGCAAACCACTGATTGCTGGGTTTCCCTAAGTTATGGTCTTTTGATTGTAACAGAGAAGGTGCTTATTAGGTGAAGAGGCAGAGTTATGTTGGATACAAAGGAGGTTTTTTCAATTGATGGCTCCAGAACAAACGCAGGGCTAACAGAGAAGGTGCAGAAATGCAAATAAAGGCAAAAGAAAGTTAAGAGATAAACAGCTTTTGACTTGTTTATGGCCTGCTAGAAAATACGAGGAAGGGATGATGGGTGATGTTCATGCACTAAATATTTGCCTTCTTACCTAGAAGCTCTGGGGATTTAAAAATCCCCAAACAAACACCCCCCAACATACATCCAGAGCAATTTCGGGGCATATTGACCACTTGTAGATCCCTGCACAGCCATGTCCAGCAGTGGTCTGCAAACCAGGATGCATTTCCTGAGGAACTGCTACCAACCCAAAAGCTGGGAGGAGAACATGGCACAGCCATACCAGGGAAAACAGAGCAGGAAAAGCAGCCAAGGAGGTGGCTCAGGCAAGGCCTGGGCTCTCAAACAGCCCTGAGAACTAAGACACATTTTTCCTGAGGGATGCAGTTTGGGAATCAACATGCTTAAAGATTTTCCAAGTTTAAAAGGGATGAGGGCCTCACAAAAGTACAGTTTTGACCAGGAGGTTGAACAGGCAACCTCCAGGAAGCTCCTCCACCCAAAGAACTCAGAGATGAATGCGAGATGTGTATGAGGGGTGGAAAGCTAGGAAATAAAAGAGTATTGTATTCCCAGGACAAGATACAAGGAAAGACGTGGAAAAGGAACCCAAAGAGAGGTGGAGAAGCCTTGGCAAGGTCTCCAAAAGAGGAGAAGTCTTGGCAGGGTATGGCTGGCAGGGACTCATGACTCAGCGCTGGTGTTGCTGCTACTTCGGAGGCCCAAAGTTTCCACTTTGCTTATTTTTAAAGCCTTGAGTTGTGACTCGCCTGTCCTCTTAAATCCCAGGAAAAAGAAAAGCAGCTGCTGGGAAGGATGACTGGGTTGAATGTGTTAGGAAAGAGCTGAGAAAAACTGAGGCAGCAGAGAAAAATGATGTCCACAGAAGCAACTCATGGGTAACTCCACAGGCTGCAGGATCCACAGCCTGGCTCACTGGTGGAGCTGAATGGCCAAGCAAAGAGCAGCTCTGAAGAATAAAGTTTTTCATCTGCAAGCAGAACCACTTACAAGGATCCAAATTCCAGGCCCTGGATGCTTCTAAGCGCAGTAATCGGAAAGAAAAATAATGGCTAAAAGCAGGCTCAGAGAAACTTGCTTGCATCAGTTCAGCAAAAAAAATGGGGTTTCTTTATGAAGGCTTTCTTTGTAGGAATAGAGTAATTCTAAGCTTAGGAGCCCCTTTATAAGGAACTAGATGTTTTCACTGAAAATAGAAGCTGACAGTCCTCCTCTGTTCTTAGAGAAATATTATTTTAACCTAAAGAATTCCATAAAAACTGTAGCAGATAGCTTAGCATTTTTAAAAGGCTGCCTTTTAAAATTCTTTTTAAATGGACTAATACTGCAGTGTAGGGCATTTTCATTTTTCTTCTAACAGAACAGCCAGTGAGACAAGACCAAAATCAGATATCCCACTTTTCCCCCCACTTTAAGTTCTGACATGTGTTTCTTGGAGACGGAAAAGTACACGAACAACTGAATGCAAAATCTACATAAAAAGAGAAGGTCAACGATAATATTGTTTGGAATGTCACTCATAGACCCAGAGTCTTTGTTCCAGGCCAAGTATATTATATTAAATGTTAAATGGACATTTAATATAGAGAATTCTAAAGAGCTTCTTGTTTGGGGGAAAAAAGGGAAACGTGCACTAAGAGGTTGAACTGTGACAAGTGCAGAATAGTATCAATAATCCCATTATAACACCTGATTTGTCAAACTTGTCTCTACAAGTTATTCTAAAATTCACAATAGTGTTCCTAACCATTTATGAAATGGAGCAGATCAGTCTCTTTGTGGCCTTCACGGCCACTGATTCTCCATGCTTTGTCGGGAAGAATGGCCTGAATAGCCACGGAGTCCTACACTTCATTTTCCTGCCCCCCTTATGGATATCCCAGTGCTTTGAATGCAGAACAGAATCCAAAGGTAGTACCGGGCAGGTGTTTTCTTTCTGGCAGCAGTAAGTTCTGTTGATGTATTTTGCATCACCATGGCTGAAAGGACCAAACCAGGCCATCAATATGCATGATCTCCACACCAGGCAGCGACCAGGAAGCGCTGCGGATCCTCTCCCAAAAAAATGGAAAGTCAGTCGTGCTGAGATTTAAAACAAACTAACAAAACAGTCCAGGCTCCAGGTATATCTGAAATCACAGGCATTCCACACATCCCACATGAAATAAGGACATTTTTCAGGGATATGGCAAGGAACAAAGACTCTTAAAGTGACTCCTCATAAGCCAGGTTGGAACACAGGTCTTCCTCTGAGTTTTTTTACCTAATGAATCCAAAGCTCTTTCAGAAAACACCAGTGATCATCCAAAGGAAATATCCTAAATTAAGTCACAGAATCCCAGAACGGTTTGGGTTGGATGACCTTAGAGATCACCTAATTCCACCCCCTGCCATGGGTAGGGACACCTTCCACTGTCCCAGGCTGCTCCAAGCCCCAATGTCCAACCTGGCCTTGGACACTCCCAGGGATCCAGGGGCAGCCACAGCTTCTCTGGGCACCCTGTGCCAGGGCCTCCCCACCCTCCCAGGGAACAATTCATGGGTGTCAACCAAACACATCATCTCCAAGCAAGTATCAGCTCCTTCTGAAGGCTCCACACCCTCCCTGGTTTCCAAGGTCCATGAAAGAGCAGGAGGAAGTCCATGGAAAGCAGCACAGTTTGTTTACAAGCAAACCTGCCTGACACGGTTGTCTATGACAGATGGGAGCAACCACAGCAAGATTCCAAAGGAAGGAAACAGAGGAGCCTCAGAGCCCCTAAGGATCCAGGAGGAATATCACTCAGTGCAGGAATAGGCCCGAATGGCATTTTTGCTATTGGATCCAGAGGTTTCTTGGATATAGCTTTTCCCCCTCCCCCAAGTAGCTGTGCCAACCAGGCTTCAGGGAGTAACACCCAAAAAAAAGTCACACATGAAGCTTCTGTGGGTCTGCTGCCTTTTCCTATAGAAATTCCTACAATGGGAAAGGCAGAATATTCAAGTCAGACCTCGGATCACAGGATTTCAGTAGCTGTTCCCTCTGTACAGGTAAGAAATGAACTCTGCTAAGAGAAAGCGGTGCCACATTCACACAGCCACCACTGGGAAAAAAAGGGGACTTGCATAAGACCAGCACAAAGTCTCCCTCCAGGCGCTGGGCTGGGAGGAGAACATTCCCCAGTGCTGGTGGACAAAATCATGATTTTCATGTTCAATTAAACCAATGCACTGAATGTCTGCTAAAATGCTCTGCAATACTACCAGTAAAGTAGGAAGAGGATGCCTCAAAGTTCTGCCACACTTTTGGGTAGCACATATGGGGCACCTCAGGCCTCTGGGGTCACTTCACTCAGGTTGGGTTTGTTTTATTCTGTCTTTTAAAATACGATAAAACCAACACTTGCAGAAACTCAGTGAGCCCATTCCTGGAAAAAAGATTTCACTCTGAGCTTTTCCAAATGTCTCCTACAGAAAGTTTGAAAATACAATAAATGCACGGACGTGTTTCAAAGCAATCTGTTGTCTTTCAAAGTAATGGCTATCAAATATATCCAGATACAGCAGCCACTCAGCTCAGGATAGCCAGGACGGAAATTTCAACACAGTCCACTCATGTACTACAAGTGAAAGTTTCTCCGCAGAGAAACCACGGAATGACAGCTGAATTCCTTCCAAAGATAAGCCTGAGATTAAAAAAAAAAAAACAACCAAACAACCTAGTTTCTGCATATGGGCTAATTACAAGCTAAATTCACCTCACAGGATCCAGAATACACATGTCAAAGATCCTAATTCCCTAAAAGATGAAGTGTCCTAAGTCTTAAAAATACATCTCCATACATACACACAAATTTCCTAGTTTTTTTAAAATTACTGCTTGATTACAAAAGTCATCGATTTCACCATAAAACAAAACCAAATAATACTTAAATAATACAGAAATACTCTAGAGGGAGGCTTAGCACTGCAGTAACTCTAAAATCATCCTCAGAGGAAGAAACAAGTAACTTAAGTTCATCTATTAACAAAACAGCTCCTGAGCAGTCAACCCACGGCTGCTCCTTGTTTGTCCCCAAGTCGGGGACCCACCCTTAAAGTCCACAATCTCTTCCTGCTCTCCCACAGCAACCTCCTGCATCCTTTGGGATTAAAAATCCAACACATTCTGCCCAGACTGCAGGGAGTGATCTAATGGAAAGCTGCTTGCTGGGTTTGCAGGGCAAGGTACCTCAAGTTATTTTTTCCTGCCGCTCCAGGGGTTCCGTAGCTCGGAGGCAGAGGAAAGACTTGGCTTCACCCTGGAATTTTTTTTGTATTCCAGGCCTGTTGTAAGGCTGTGTTTGCCATGCTGCAGCTGTTTTGCCTCGTGGGATTTAGGAATCAACCCAGGTGACTGGTGTTCCATGCTGACAGGGTTCTATTTACAGAGCTCCCCAGCACCATTCCCAAATCTCCCAGCTGTTCCTGTGGAGTGTCTGACATCCTCCTGCTCTAACAGTCACCACTAAAACGTTTCAATAAATCAGTGTATTTTCAAAAGAGTTTAGTTTCCATTCTATCAGAGACTCGTGTTATTTTGACTAAAATTCACTCAATTTCTCTCATTCCTTACGAGGGAAATACCATCACCTTCCCAGTCTTAACAGGATAAGGATAAATCAGTCAATTTTCACAAAGTGTTGGAATACACGATAAAGAACAGCAAAGGAAAAAAATGAGCCATGGCACAAGCTACTAAGACGTGGTGGGAATGTCTGATTTTAACTCTTACAATTTTAATCCTCTGAAAAATTGTTCAAAAGGCCACTGGGCAGCTTGGCACCCTTGTCAGAACCAGGTAAAACAAATAGTCAGCTTCTATTTTTGATTTTAAACAATGGAAAACCAGTACATTCTGGCAAATATAGAAATAAATTATATATTATATATGTAAATATATAAAATAAATCATGTTATGTTTATTCATTAAATATCTGCTTTATATATTATGTATACACAAGCACACGTTATACAGATAAAAACTGCTGTAGGAATATTGTAAAAGTATGAATGCATATATTCTGATGTCTTGAAATGAGTGTGTTTTCCAGGTCTGGTGAGATACAGGGTGAGGGAAATGGGTAAGGGTGACCTGGTATCTGTTTACATCCACCTCCCCACCTTTCCTCTTGCCTTTCCTGCTCCTCTTGCTCCACCTCCAGCTGCTTTTCCCTCTCTCATCCATTTCACCTTATTTAAAGCTCCTCTCCTGACAGGTACCACGGATATGAGGAGCTGCCAACGGGATTGTGTGGCCATAAACCACATTAACTTTTCTTTTCTCCGCGTTTGAAAATGTTTTAAATGCATGAAGTTTCTCAGTGCCACCGACACAGCAATCAACACCGAATGCCCTGTCCCCTCTTGATGACAGATAAGGTGGTTTTACTCAGCACTCACAGCTCTTCAGTGTTAATTTGACCTCTAGAAAACACAGAGAGGAGGAAAAAAAATCCTAACAATTACTGCCTCTTTGAAAAAAAAAAAACCTGAACAGACACTTCTGCTTGTGCCTCACTTCAAATGTATCTCAGGGAATGGGTTCTCCCAGCTTTTTTGTACATCAGTGCCTTTAGTCGAGGTACTACAATTAGAAACTCATTAGCATGCAGGGAAACTCAACCTCCTTGAGGTTACTTGCAAATTCCAAGGGGCCAGGCCATGCTGATTGCCTGAAGTCACGTTTTACTCTGAAACAATGATAATGAAACATCAAGCAAACCCAAAACATGACAAGGAAGGTCATCTGTGTGTTCCCAGACTGTGAAAGACTGGTCTCTTGAGTTAAAAGTGTGAAATAATAGTAAGTAATAATAAGTAATTGTGAAATAAGTAAGTGTGAAATAATAGTAAGTAATAATAATAATAAGTAATAGAGACATAATGATGATCTCAAAAAAAAACCCCAAAAACCAACATTTTACCTCTTTAACATGCTGGGTAAAACAGGTTTTTGGTGGGTAGCAGCAAAAGCACACATGCAGTAAACTGTTCTTTCACCATAAGAGTATTCTCAGCCACTGATTTCAGGTAGCTTATTAATCATGGAGAATAGCTAAGAATAACAATATAAAATTGCAATTTAAATGCTATTAGCAGGCATACTGTTAGTGGGAAATGAGAACCTTTCTGAGCTCTCATTTCTGAATATTAAGGTAAGCCTCTAAGCATATATTAAATAATGCAGGACCAAAATTACAAGTGGAAGAGCTGAGTGCAGAATCCCAACTGATCTAGAAAACTGCAGAATTGCTGATACATTGGATACTTCTCCCATTTATACCATGGCACAGCCTGGAAAAGCCAGGAAAGAACCCACTGGAGATGGACAATAAGCAAAAAAAACAGCTTCAAAAACCTTCAAAGACAACAGGTACAACAGGGTGAAAACACTCCACAAAAAACCCTCGACAGAGTAAAAGCAGGGAAATTTAAATACAGGCCCTGTAATTCATCACATACATTTGCACCACTTACCATGTAATTAGGGGCAAGTTATAAACACTGGGCTGGGGTGTTTCACTTGCCTTTGGACAGGTTCTCCTGCTCCCAACAAAAGCACTCTGTGTTTAGAAACTTGGCACCCAAGTGCAGGGCACCAACCTACAGTTTTTTTTAAACCAACAAAGTGTTCAGTTCTGGGAAACTTATTTTCACTGGCCACCCCTCCACTGCTTCCAACTTGCCAAAAAAAAGTCAGATGTCAGAATATTCCAAATTCCCTAAGGTGACAAGAGGCATTTGGAGAGAATCTGTGAAAAGGTTTAGAAATCTGGCTTCATAAACTACTGAGCATTTCCAGCTCCCTTTATAACTGGTTTAAAAGGAATATCCCACTGCTGATGAATGCGACTTCCCATTTATTTGGAGCACAACTTCTCTCCCCAAAAGGCTTTATGTGAAATTTTATTACCACCTCCAGAACAGAAATCCTTTTAGAGGCCCTCGAAGAAGCATCCAACATTGTTTTGGAGCTGTGCACTTATCAGCAATCCGAGGAAGCGATCCCACAAGACTTCATTCATATAAACAGCCATTCAGTGAATCTCAAATGCTGCAGCTGCATTGCTGCAAAGTTGGGGGGGGGTTAAATCCAAGGAGCTGAAAGCCTCAGTTGTTAAGTCTGAGCTCTCCGAAGAGCAGAGTGTAATTATTTTTCCAACTTATCACGACTATTCCCTAAATGCAGAGACTGTTGTGTCTCTGCATATAAAAGACATTCTCAGTGTCTAATGGATAAATGTTTTAAGAACTGATGTTAAATTTTCTGCGTCAGTTAAAAAAAAAATCACTCAAGAATACACATTTTTAACCACAGTTTCGGGAGGCACTGTCATTGAAAAATTCAGGTATTTAATGAAATTTAGTTCAGCTGCCAATGGGATTGATACTTGCCAAGGTAAATTCATGTCCAGAGAAAGAACTGGAGCACCAATAACTTACAGCACTACTGTCATTGAGTGGGCTTAATTCAGTACAAATTCCACAGGATTTAGGAAGGGTTTTCAGACAAGTTTTAGGCTGAGAAGACACACAGAAAATCCAGCACTGAAACCCATCCACCACAGGCACAGAAATCATCTTTTCCCAGCTGACAGGGAAGTCTGGCCCCTGGAACACGTTTGCTCTGCGTATTTTGGGGGTGATGCAGCACTGAGGACTAAAAGGATGTTTAACACGACATCCTACAGACTGCACTTGGAAGCAGCCTAGTGACAGCTTGTGTTCTCACATTCCACGTCAGGCACATCTCCAGTTGGATTTATGGCACACTGAGCTCCACGAGCTCACTCACTTGGATTTTATTCTACCTTTAATCTATTTTAAAATAAATTAATGTATTTTTAATCTGTTGTACTTGGACTTAAGCTCCAAGAGCCTTTACTGTAAATTAAACAGGCAGCTGCCCCTTATTAGATGCTTTCTAATTTTGGACCAGGGGAGAAAAAGCAATCCTCCCTCTTTTCTCACAAACAAATCAAAATTCATTCCAGTCCCTATCACAAGCATGAGGCCAAATCCGCTTTTATTTCAGATGAATGGGAAGCTGCTCGTACCAAAGAATGTGAATTTGAATTTATTTTGGACCGAGTAAGCCAGAACATTTCCTCTCCCTCTGATTGACCTGATTTTACCTTTCACTCAGGTTTCACACTGACTTCTGAGAAAACCACAAGGAGTTTGACTTTGTAACAATTGGGAAAAAAATGTTAAAAATGTTTTCTGTACTCGAGAACTTCCTCAAGTCAAAATACATGAAAAATACAGAATGGGCCTAAGTCCTTTACAGACCAAACTGATTCAGAACTTCAACACATTTTCACAGTAAGTAATTCATGGAAAAGAGAAATGAAAAAAATACACTGTGATAGGTTGCTGATTAACAAATTATCCCAACAGAACAATGCCATAGCAATCAAAATTATTCCAGAACCTACCTGTGCATATTCTTTCTCAATTGCAGCTCTTTTCTGACTGAATGCTCTGAAAGAAGGGCAAAGAAATTCCATTAATACATAAAGCAAAATACTACAAATTCAATAATTTAGTCAAAATCCATTAACACAGAGAGCAAAACTCTACAAATTCAATAATTTACTTTAAAAGGAGCTTCTGCTGGACAGTCTGTAGAGAGAAACAGCAACAAAAAAGGGAAATGGTTTGACAAGTGCACATCAGTAGCCCAGCAACGACCGCGTGTGGACTTCACATATGTGATGGCTGAATTTCCAAGTTTTTATTGGGCAAACTCAGTTCCCAGGAATACTCAGTTCCCAGGCATAAATAGCATTTTCCTCATGAAAAGCTCATCAGCTTTCCAGTGGTACAGCCGAGGGAGGAATTTGGGAGCATAGACAGGATTTGGCTTTATGTATCTAGACAGACTTAATTTTCTTCAGAGTTATTTTGATTAGAGTCATTTTCTTTAAGCTATACCACAAACTACTAAGCCTAAGGCTACACCATAGGCACAAGAAAAATCTAATTATATTTAAATTAGTTACCCAATAATGCTGGTGACATGCCAGCAAAAAAAAAAAAAAACACCTCAGGAACATCCTCTAATAAAGTTAACTCAATAAAAAGGAGCTCTGGACAGGCTCCTTTTATTCCTGTCTACTCCATTTCACCCATGGAGAATATCCACATGCTACAGGCTCAGCTTCCCCAGTGGATGTAAAACAACAGTTTAAATGCATCATGATTGCTTAAAATTCTTCCCATACCAATGACAGCCCAAAAGATCTGGCCATATTCCACCTCCAACAGTTAAACTTCCCAAATCCCCCTCCTGTAGCCCAGGTGGGTTCCAAGGGCTGTGACTCCCATATGAAACACCTCGATAGGAACAGGTGAAGTTGTCTGCTGTGCCTGTGAATGAATTTCCTTTGTAAAGCATCCCAAGTATTCCAGCTACTACTATAAACTAATGTCTTTTAGGATCTGCTGTTCCAAAATCCAATATCCCAGTCAGTTTAGCAAACACCTAGAAACCACAACACCCCTCTGAAAAGACTTGCTTTTCTATCAGAAGTACAAAGAACTGCACAAACAACTACAAGGAATAACTGAAATGGATTATCAGTATTAAAAAGGTAGAACAAGCAGATGACTTTGGAACATAAATCTAGGAATACTTTAGGCAAGCGAAGTTATTTTCCAATTCTCAGCTAAGTGCATTTCAAAGCATAGAATCAGAACTGAATTACACCAGACCTGGATATGAAGTTGTGTATTTCACTTGAGTTTTTTTCCCACCCCATTCAAACCAAATTCCACTTAGATGAACTGCAAAACAACGACTGCAACAAGCAGGAAGCCTGAGACACCCCCAAAAACTTTCTACATTCTAAGTTTTGCACCAGAGAAGAAAACCAAAAGCATCCAACAAGCCCTTGTGTAGGATTACAAAATAACATGGGAATCAAACTGACTCCCAAAACCAACTGAAATCTTGGAATTGGATGAACCACAAGCTCTGTCAGGAACAGAGTGGATTGTACAGCAGCACCTCCTGATGAAAACAATTTCAGGTTTAGATTTTGTTCTGTATTTTAAATGGGGACATAGCCGGCAAGGTGATTTATCCAATATTTAAATTTGTTCTGCTGAATGAAGAAAATGGTAAAGTACAGAAAGGCCATGGGGATCAGCCATCCCCACTCCTTGGAGCCGCTGTTCCCTGCGGCTTTGGGACTGCACTTCCCTCCCTTGGTCCAACACAAAGCTGCCTTTAACCTTGGGACACTTTATACAGGAATCCTTCTGTGACAACTATGAATGTAATACAAAACACGATGAAAGAGGAGACTGAAGTCAACACATTTCCCAGGAGAAAATTATTTTGAGCAGGGGAAAAGAGAAGTCTGACTAATAAATGCATCATAGTTTCTTAACTTGGGCAGTGTGAAAACTTTGACGTGTGTATGCGGATTTCACGCGCAAAGCTGGGATAGTCTTAACCTTATTGTCCTTCAGGATGGACTTTCAAATGCATTCATATAAGGAAACATTTGTTTCCATGAAGTAATAAAATGTTCTCTAACTACTGATAACTTTTTAAGACATGAATTAGTGATTCTGCAAGAAAGCAGGAATATTATTTAGTGGTTTTTAAAACTAGGGAGCATTAATACCTACTTTCACATCTTTTTCTCAAAGTAACCATTAATTAAGTGCAGGAAACACCAGAACTGTACTCCCCAAAAAAAGCATCTTAGTTTGTGGACAGTAATTCCTAAATATCATCTTTATCCTGCCAGCATTAATGCAATACCCTCATTCCCTTTGCCTCATTTTCCCTCGGGCTCTGTGAGACCAGGGAATTCTACGGGAGCAGGAGAAAGAAAACTTCCCTTCCTGCCATCCCCACTTTGCTAATGCCACTTTTTCTAATGTTGAGCCCTCACTCCAAATTCCCAACTCCAAATTTCAGCCACTGCCACATATTTCAATTGCCTGTATCAATTTAAGGTAACAGATGCTATGAAATATTGAGGTATCTCTTTATATTCCCATTGTAAATGAGCATAACAATGTGAATTAAAGAGTCAGGTCAGGGGAGAATCATATTTCATTAAGTTTTCCTACAGGGAAACAGGAGAAACAGATGGGTTTAATTATTTCATGGATGTCCACTTGGGCTGGAAATGTGTAAAGCTCAC
The DNA here is from genome assembly GCA_013398115.1 of Falcunculus frontatus. NCBI lineage: Eukaryota > Metazoa > Chordata > Aves > Passeriformes > Falcunculus > Falcunculus frontatus. The sequence continues at coordinate 458,759 of VZRV01007622.1, forward strand.
ACCTTCATGAAAAATCAATGTAAGGACATTAAAATATACATTAGTGTTTTATAAAACAGTGTCGCGTTTGCCAATATTGTGCACTTGTACAAATCCGAAGATCAAAGTCACAGCTTGCTCAGTAAAAAGTTAAACCCAGTGACGCCCTGAAAACCAGAAAGTGAATTAGTCACTGTATAAAAATTTAACTCCATGCAGAGCTATGCAAAAACGTAAACACACACTTCATGTTCAGGGCTCTTGAATAAAAGAAGAGCCTAAATTTGCATCAGTGAATGTATTTCTATTTAAAGGCTGAGAAATTCAACAATGAAGCAGGCAAGGCCTGAATCCCATTTGGAACAACTCCTCGTGCAAGATCATGATAATGATCAAAAACCCAGTGTATTAACTGGAAAATTCATACAACTCACCTGACACCAGCAGTTTCTGTCTGTGGTTTTTTTGGCTATGAACATTCAAACAAATTGTTTGGAAATTGTAATGAAATTTTAAAATCCTTACAATTTACACAAAGCATCAGAAAACATATAAATTAGTATCCCATCCAAAACCATTAGGCTAAAGAAACACACCTTTTGACTGACCTTGACCCGAAATTAATTCACCTCATCAAAAATTCTGGAAGTACATCTCCCTAGGAATTGTAGAGCACATTGCAGCTGGGTTAAACCTGACTCAATCCACCAGCACTCGAGAAGATGAATCAGTGAATTTTGAAATACACAAAAATTTCCAGCTTCCCAGAAAGTAGATCAAGAATAATTCCTGACAGCTAGAACACATGCCAGTGGAAAATTATGACTTTACAACTTGTGCTTATAACGTACACTGGCAGCACACACACCCAGTGTGCAATCAAAGTAATACTATCCTGATTTTTTTTTAGTATACACTCACTCCAATATTTTCCATTAAAACATGAAAACAGACATCTCTCATTAAAAAAAAAAAAAAAAAGGAAAATAAAAAGAAAAAGGGGAGCAACCCCAGAAAGCTCCAAAGCCAGTATAATGGATTTGTTCGTCCTTTTTGTCTCAGTGACAAAAACCACTCCATCAGCTCGAATGAACCCCAAAAACTGTTGAATTTCTTTGTCTTTATTCTTTCTCATGCTCTTTTTAAGCCATCAGAGACTTTAGGCGGTTTTGAATGATTTTTAGTGGGGCAACAGGAATAAATAAGTGTATTGCATTAATGCTGGCAGGATAAAGATGATATTTAGGAATTACTGTCCACAAATCACTCCTGACCAACCTCTTTAACAGTGAAGACACGCAGTGAAGTATTTCTGCCCAGGATGGGGTTGGAATTCCAGCCTGGAGTCCCAGCCTGGCCTGCTGCCCAAGGCTGGAGTGCCCCTGGACTTGGCATTTGCCTTTGCTGACCTTCCTGAGGTCCCTGCCAGCCCCTGTCACCCACAGCCAAAGGTCACCCTGGACACAGCCCTGCCTCCAGCCTATCAATGTTCTCCCCCAGTTTGTCTCTTTCAATTTGCCAAAAGCCCCATCCCACCATCCAGGTTGTGACTGAAGTCATGGACCAGCACTGATCCATCGACCTCTGAGGGATTCCCAGCTGCCAGCTGCACTTGGCACTGCTCCCCACCACGTAGATTTGGGAAGCCCAGCCAATTTTCCACCCAGCTATCAGTCCACGTGTCCCCAGCGTGGCTATAAAGGTGCTACAGGACTGTATCAAAGGTCTCACTGAAGCCACCACGTACAACACATGCACTGCCAGCTTTCCCAAAAGGCAATCAAGCATTGTTCACCCTTGGGAGTCCATGCTGCCTGCTCCAAATCCTTTGGGCCCCTTCGAGGGATGGAAAAGCCTGGAAAATGGTTTCTAGGAGGTTTTACTCTGTAATTTTCTCAGGAATTAAGGTAAAGATGAGCAGCTGCTGTTCCCCAGATCCTCCTTCCAGTGGTCTTTGAAAATGGGTCCAGCATTTGCCTTTCTCCAGTCATCAGGAAGCTCTCCCGACTGTCATGGCCTTTCCAAGGTGACAGGGAACTATCCCACTGCACCTCTGGAGTCCCAGTAAGCTCAGAGTTCTGCAGCTGCACCTGCATTTCCAGTTCCATTTGCAGGTCACAGCTCTCAGTGCTGGGCTTGGCTGGGATGGAGTTAATTTTCTGCACAGTAGCTGGGACGGGGCTGTGCCTGGGATTTGTGCTGAGAACACAAAGTTCCGAGCACAGATAACTCAGGGATGTTCCCGTTATTGCTGAGCGGTGCTTACACAGCTCAAAGCCTTTTCTGCTCCTCACACCACAGCATGGTTTGGGTTGGGAGGGACCTTAATAATCATCTCATTCCACCCCCTGCCATGGGCAGGACACCTTCCACTATCCCAGGTTGTTCAAAGCCCCATCCAGCCTGGCCCTGGACACTTCCAGGGATCCAGGGGCAGCCACAGCTTCTGTGGGAAAACTCTTCCCATCAGTGAGTAGGCTGTGAGTGTGCAAGAAACTGAGAGGGGACCCAGTCAGGACACCTGACCCCAAGTGACCCCAGACCACACAGCATTGGGCTCAGCAATAAAAGCTGGGGGAAGAAGAAGGAAGAAGGGATGCTCAAAATGATGGCATTTGTCTTCCCAAGTCATAGAATCATTCATGTTGGAAAATACCTCTGAGATCATCAAGTCCAAGCTCTGCCCAATGCCCACCTTGTCCCCAGCCCAGAGCACTGAGTGCCACCTCCAGGCCTTCCTTGGACACCTCCAGGGATGGGCACTCCAAACCTCCCTGGGCAGCCCCTGCCAATGCTTGACAACCCTTTCCATGGAGAAATTCCTGTTGATGTCCAATCTAAACCTCCCCTGGCCCAGCCTGAGGCCGTTTCCTCTCCTCCTGTCCCTGTTCCCTGGGAGCAGAGCTCGACCCCCCCCGGCTGCCCCCTCCTGTCAGGGAGTTGTGCAGAGCCACAAGGTCCCCCCTGAGCCTCCTTTTCTCCAGCCTGAGCCCCTTTCCCAGCTCCCTCAGCCTCTCCTGGGGCTCCAGCCCCTTCCCCAGACCACGACACTGAATTAAAACATCCTTTGGAATGCCAGCTCCACTACAAAATCCAAAGGGGAGCAGTCCTGGAATACTTGGGAGAAAAGAGTAAGCCAAAATGCTTTGCCCCCCCTTGAAGGAAAACAGGTTTTCTTAAGGAATGCCAACATCCTTGTTTGGTTTAAGTCAGTACTTTTATGTGGATGCCTCCTCCCACTTCTCCCCAGCAACATGAAAAATGAACCATAATGAATCAATATCGTACAACCAAACAACTGCCGTTACCTGGTTTTTAATTTAAGGACAGGTGTGTCACTAACAAAGGTACAACTGAATCCCAAATACTCCAGCCAACATAAATCATCCCTGTGGCTCCATTCAGGGCAGGGGTTGGCAATAAATGCTGAGATAAGATAACACAGCAGCAGCTGCATGGCTAATGAGGGACTCCAGGAACACCCGTGCATGCAGGGACACACTGCATTAATATTCCCTCCCCGTGTCCAGCAGAGACAAAGACAACATACCTGGAGCAATAATTAATCTACAGAAATTATTCATCATGACAAGACTCTCAAACGCTGCATGTAATAAAGCTCCTCTTCGTGGCTTTTCTCTTTACTAAACAGAATTACCACTCCTGAAATGTTCTAAAAGATTTGCATAAAATTTTGAGTGTCTGAAGGGTAAATTATTTTTCAGAACAGCACTGATTTCTAAAGCTATCTGTACACAGGCTGCAGAAACCATGGCAGTGCAACAAAGAGGTTATTAAAATTTGGAACATACTTCACAGAATCCCAGAACAGTTATGGTCAGGAGACCTCAAAGAACATCCCATTCTGCCCCCCACCAAGGGCAGGGACACTTTTCACTATCCCAGGCTGCTCCAAGCCCCATCCAACCTGGCCTTGGACACTGGATCCAGGGGCAGCCACAGCTTCTCCGGGCACCCTGTGCCAGGGCCTCCTCACCCTCACAGGGAAGAACTTCCTCCTAATATCTAATCTAAACCTACTCTCTTTTTAGTCTGAATCCATTCCCCTTGTCTACCTTGTCACAAAGTACCCAAGACTTCAAATTCAGTGATTTTTGTAGACAGATTTTCCCTTTTCTCGGCAAAATTCCTCCAACATCGATCATTGAACACCACTGATGATATTTTTTATTTATACATCAAAAATGTCATCTCAGACAAAGTGTGGCAAATGAAGTTTCACCTTAATTACATGATGTAAAAGAATTAACTCCTTTATTACAACTTGCTGTACTGCCAGACCACCTGAAAATCATCAGCAATCAAAGACACCTCACCAGGGAATCCAGGTGCCTCCAATCACTTTCTGGCTAATTGGATTCCATTTAAACATCCCCAAATTTCAGTAAAGCCATTGCTGACTCTTAAGAGTTGATCTCATGCTCTTGCTCTTGCAAAAAGGCAACTGAAGAAATTAAGAAGCTGTAAGCAAGGAGAAAGTCACTTCCATTTCATTTAAGACCAGAGCCTCCACTTGCACAGAACACTTTAGGTTCCTTTTCAGGCACTCCAAGAAAAAAATCACCACAGGTCACATTACAGCAAATCACAGCCTTTATGTTTGGTTTTAAAAATAACAAACTCTCTTTTGTTCAATGGTTTTCTATCATCTGAATGAAACAGATCCCTTCCTAGAAAGATGGCTCTTTTATAGGCACGCTGTCACCTGCCAGGTTTATGTTATTGCCTATAAATAGCCACATCAGCAGCATTTTTATCAAGGAGCAAAAGTTCCATGTCAGGTTTGAATAATATCAGCACTGCCACTACTGCCTTTCCTGCTGAAGACTTTGCACCACCTATTAAATAAACTCCACAAGAAGTTACTGTACTGTGTTGGGCATTTAATAGCACTGTTCAAACACAGTTTTGCTGCTTGGCTTTCGGGCTGGCTTTATTTGCCTGGTCTCCAGTAAAACTTACTACCTCCTACATGACATCACATCCATGCCCTTTAGCACAGATCCACACACGTGGAATTCTTCCCCCAGGTCTTGTAGAAATATGTTCATCAACATCAACATGAGCGTTACCTTGGCTCTTCTTTCCAAATTACGTGTTAAGGTTTTCCTAGACATCGGTACAGGGAAAGATTTCCCCTGCAAAGGTTGAGGGAGGAAAACAAAACTGCTCAGTACTGCAGTCCCTTCCCTAGAGCCCATCACTAGGCTGCCTCAGCCAATGTCTTGCTGCTCCCATTCCCAGAGCATCCCTCCTTCTACTCCTCATGTCCCTGCCCAGCTGCAGGTGTCACTGACACTGTCCTTGAGCAGCCAAGCCAAACTTTCATACTCCTCCCTTGCTGCCCACCGACCTCGCTCGCTGTCCCTGCTCAGCCATGAGGGGCTTCTGCTGAAATTCCTGACCTCACACAACGGGATGCGCTGCTCCTTAGCTTTCTGGAAGTCCTCCTTAGGAAAATGAAGCTGAACCCATCAATCCTGGCTGCTTCCCAGGAGACTCTGCCCACAAGCTGCGTGAAGGAGCTGAATTCTGCTCTCATGACGGCGTGTCTCCAGGTCCTGAAGGCAATTTGTGGTCACAGAAGCCCAAGCCACCACCAGTCTGGACAGGATTCCAAACACCAGCCTCCCCTCCCACGGCAAGTACGGACAACTTGGAGTTCTCACACCACAAACATCCCAACGCAGTGCGAACGTGGCCTCCAGGCCAAGATTTTTAACAAGAACGTTGCTGGGCAGGCCAAGGTCCCACCAGCTGTGAAAGCACGCGAGGCAGCAGAACAAACTCAAAACCACCCTGGCGAGGTCACCCACAGCCTAAATTTTTGCCCACAAAGAAGTTCTCTGACCCAGCACGAGAAGCCAGCGACATTTCCTGCTTGTGGATCCACTTGAGGTCTGCCTGATCTCAGCAGACATGTGAAGGGCATCTTTACAACTCGTGAAGCACAAATATTTGTAACATCAGGAAACTCTCAGCTTGCTGAGTCAAGGAATTCAGCTCTCCTTCCTGCAGCTCGCTGGCAAGCCAGCCCTCACTTTCTGCTTACCTCAGTGCACTGCTCCAGTTCTCTGGCAAGCACAAAAGAAAAAAAAAGTGGCCTTTTTTTAAACTTGACTTTAATATACATACTCTGTACTGTCTCTTCTTTAGTCTTAAAATAGCTCTTCCAAATACAGCTCCATAAATTCCTGCAGAAAGGGAGTAACTGGGAGTTCAAACATCCCGTAGCACAGCAGAGCTCTTCTCTCCTCTACAAATTCCTTTCTACAACGCATCTCACCATTTTCTAACAGTTTTTCCCCGAGCAAACAGCAGCTCCAATATCCACCCCATCCCTTTTATAGCCAAGTACACAGTAATCCCTTGTTGATTCAGCTACTACAGAACATTTTACCACCCTGAGGAGCCCTGCTCCGTCTTTCTGCTGCACAGAGGATTTACAGTAACTCACAACTGCACTGGATTCTGTATCTCTGCCCTGCAATTAGAAGCCTGCTCATCTCACACTTAAAACTGATCAGCTCTGACAGCTTTGCTACCATTTGTCCTTTGGAATGTTTACTCTTTAAATCTCCACTTATCCTCAACGAGGATAAAAGTACACTGAAGGAAAATTCTCCTGAATGTAAACAGAGGTATTAAAGCTGAAAGTATTTCAACCAATATTTCAATATATTAGGATACAGCAAACTATTTAATCAAGGAATCAAAACTCTGCATAATATCTTTGTGACAAAAAGTCTCCTGCCTGTCCTGCCAGCATTCACCTGCAACTGTTTTTACTCCACTTTTCACACACAATTTTCAGTACCTGGATCATCCTCCTGCCATCCCCTTAAGCAACTGCAGGCACTGCTGTTCTTCTAACCTCACTCAACTCAAAGGAGCAAAAACCCTGCCTTCCATGCCCACAGAGAGCAGATAAATGAGCTCCTGCTTTGAAAAACAAAAGCCAGACAGTCTAACTTTGAACTTCCTGACTTCACAAGTTCTCACACACAGAATCATCCAGGTGGGAAAAGACCTTGAACGTCATCATGACCAACCATGAATGATTTCCTGGGGGACAAAAATGTCCCTTCCTAAAAAGCCCATTTGGATTTTCGAGAGTGCATTGCTTACTCACAGTAGTTTAACTGATGCACTTCAAACCTGAAACTTCCCCACACAACGTGTCATGAAGCCACAATTTTTAGGAGGACATTTAGAGGTCAATCACAACTGGCACACACCAGGGGTGCAATTTTAAGTGCTCTTTACAACATACATAACATATTAGAACATGCATAACGTATCTTGGCAACGTTTCTAACAGAAGCTTTTTAATGCTCAGTAAAATTTGATTTAAACAAAAAATATTACCACATATGCAAAATTCTTGGTATCAAAGTACCCACAAGCAAATCGGGCCTTAAACAGGAGATAGTTGTGATTTTTATCAGCACGAGCCCCCAATTAAGGAGACGTTTCTCCTTTATAAATCTATCAAAAACAACAAAGCAGTTTTTTCCCAAATCTACTTCTGAGCTATGATTTTATTCATCATTTTAAATATTCTAATGCACACAACCTATGATAAACCATGAAATATCTTTACCTCGTGCCTGAACAGTGCCCCTGTAGCAATGCACAGAGAAAAAAATTCCAGACAACATTCGCTAGCGAGCAATGTACTCCCCATAAATCACATTACTGTACAGTTTGGGATTAGGATGAGTTGCCACTAGCAACAGAGCCAAAAAAATCAATTCTGTCACTATATATAGAGAATTCTTGCAACCTCAAATGTAGCCAATGTTTTCAGCAATTTGTCTCAGAGAAGTATTAGCAGTCCAGCATGTGATCAGAGGAACATGACATCCAGACACAAAACAATGCTAAAACAATAGTTTTTCCTTCAGTAGAATAAAAAAGGAAAACAAAAAAGAACCGCCAGAAAGCTGCTGGTGAGTGTGAGCATTTCATTCACCCTTTTCAAAATAAAAGCGTGCCCTCTTTATAGCATTAACATTGAGAACAAATCAAGGATTGGTTTCAGAGCTTAAGTGTATCTAAAATGATCACTAATGAGTTTTTGTTTTAAAATGGGAAACTAAGCAAACATTAGGGAGAGACACAATTTAGACAAATACAAGGATACTTTTCTATAGCTTCCCCAAACCTGATTCATCATACCCAAGGCATTTCCCTTTCAGAAAAAAACAACCTAGGATGTTATAATTCAGACTGTCTACCAGGAGCTTTTAGAAAACAGGAATATGAGGAGTTTCTTTGATCCCCATTTGCTTAACAGCAAGAAGCCAAGACACATTTCATCATTCATGCTTCTTATTTCATCCTGGATCTGCAAAAGGTTTTGTAGCAGGCAACAACCACGTTGGAGTTCTTACTTTACTCATCTGTCACATCTTAGGAATCTTGACAGTGCCACCCAGGCTTATTACAAAGACTTTTCTCTCCTTTCTTTTCCTACAGTCTTAATATAAGCACTTCAATTTTAAATGATGCCCTTTGGAAGGTTTCATTGTCACTAACGCTGACGTAAGTCAAATCCTGTATTTTAATGGATTCTACAGGTAATAATAATTACTATAATGGGTTTTTTCCTCAAAGCACAATCACCCTGTTTTAGAAGAGTACAGTAGATGTACTGTTATTTTTTAAGTCAGTAAAATGTAACAGCTCACTGAAAACATGTGGCCCAATTTCTAAAATCTATCTGTAGATATATGCCAGAATCACAAAACCATTTAGGTTGGAAAAGACCTCTGAGATCATCAAGTCCAAGTTTTGACTGATCACCACCTTGGCACCACCGAGTGCCATGTCCAGTCGTTCCTTTTACACAAGTATTCCTTACAAACGTTTTCCCAAAAGGAGAAACTTCAGTCTATTTCCAACCAAAAAAAAGATATGGGAAAGATATCTGAAAGGGGCCAAGTCATCCTGTCTTCTTGCCACTGACAAGAATATTGAGCTTACTTACTACCTGCAGCAGCATCAGCTGCTCCAACCACTTTTAGGAGTATAATGTAGCTAAAACCATTTTCCCTGAGCTCCAGTAAAACCAGAACAGGGCTGTTAATACAGGTTCATCACAGAATCACAGACTCACAGCATGGTTTGAGTTGGAAGGGACCTTAAAGATCATCCAGTGCCCCCCCCTGCCATGGCAGGGACACCTTCCACTAGCCCAGGTTGCTCCAAGCCCTGTCCAACCTGGCCTTGGACACTTCCAGGAATCCAGGGGCAGCCACAGCTTCTCTGAGCACCCTGTGCCAGGGCCTCCCCACCCTCACAGGGAGGAATCTCTTCCCAATATCCCATCTAGCCCTGACCTCAGTCAATGTGAAGCCATTCCCTGTGTCCTGTCCCTCCATGCCTTGTCCCAAGTCCTTCTCCACCTTTGTTGTGCACTCCCTTCATGTCCTGGAAGGGTCAATGAGGTCACCCTGAAGCTTCTCTTTTCCATGCTTAACAATCCCAATTCTCCCAGCCTTTCCTGTCGGCTGCCTCTGGACTGCCAGTTCAGCAGCACAGCTGGGTGCAGAGAAGGCAAAAGGCATTTCAAACATCCAGCGAGCTGTGTCAACAAAAGGGCCCAGCCCTCCTCTAGCACAGTATTGAGCTAACCTGCTAAATTTAGAACGAAAAAAATCAAAACTACAACGGATAAACTCCTCCAGCAGAGAGATCCATTTGCTCCCTGAGAGTAAAGAAGTGTTTGGATGCGTGGAGAGATGAGGTCTTGGTTCTTAACTGGACAACAGCTCTGCACTGCACCTCCACCAGAAGGACTTGGCAGCCAGCGAGCAGAGAACATCAAAGCACCCCCACCAACTCAGACGAACTTCTCAGGGCAGATCAAAGCTCGAGGCACTTCATAACCCAGGCGCGGGGTGCTTCAAACACCACCCCAAACTCGGGAACAAAGAGCGCCGTGACGGCCGCATTCCTGCGGCACAGCAGAGCCCCGCAGGAACAGCAAACCTTGGCTGCAGGACACACAAGTCACAAGTCCAAGTCTCCCCAGGAAACTGGGAATAACAACATGGCCACGCTCGATTTCAGGGAAAAGCAACATACCTTCGCTCCTCCTCGCGCTGCTCTTTGTTAAGATGAAAAGGAAGAGAGCAGCCACGTACCGAAAGAAGAGGCAGCACACAGGAAGCACGTGCAGCAGAAAGAATTAAAGGACATTTTTATCAGTGACACATTAGAGGATAATCAAAGTCTTTATGCAGGTTTTTAAAACCATGTCTTGAGTACCAAGTGCCCAACAGACAAAGAGAGGATTCGATTCCTCTGGCATCAGGGATCGAGTCCAGCCACTTTTTGCCAACAACAGGCACACTGCAACACCATCTTCAATCATTCTTTGGATACTACAATCAAAATTCTGCAGATTTCCAAATGAAAAACTCATGTGATCACAAAGATTACGTTCACCTCCTCAACAGAAAAGCCTGAGCTTCACAAGCTTAGAAAAGCTAGAATATAGGGCCTTCGTTTTCTACATAGCTGATTAGCTCACAGCAATTAACTACAATCTCCTTTCACATCGATTAATAAAAATACAGATGAACAATGTCTAGAAGAAGTTTGTTTGCATTTTTTTAACCTATTTGAACATAATGCACATCATGCAAGCTCTGCATACATTCAGCCAAATCAGAAGGTTTTAGGCAGATGCTCCCCTGGAAGCCTGTGCATCACAGGGAAAAGAAAATGAGATTCCCAAAGAGAAGTAGTGCACTTCCCAAGCCTTCCCAAGTCCTCCCAAGTCTGCCGCTATTTATAGTGATTTGAGAGACTCAACACCTCCCACACTGTTACAATTCTGAGCTTTTTGCTTTGATTTGAAACACATAGAAAAGATCTAAGAAGGAGGTACAAACCAGTTTTACTGCAACTGCAGAAATTACTCTTCTCTCACCTCTTTTCTATTACTGGGTGGGAAATGTGGGATACAAGGAATAGCTGCGACTCCCACTAACAATCCCAAAAATACTAGTTGTACAAGTACCCCAAAAATTCTAATGTTTGCTATATAAAGAACCGATGTTCTTTTAACTGGAAAGAAAATACGAGATTGCTAAGAGATCCAGAGGAAATCAAATCATGAGCCTTGAATTTCTTGCTCCCAAATTTCTACACTTTAGAAAGAGAGCATCAGTCTCTGGAACAAGCTCCCCAGAGATGTGTAGAGTCCCTATTGTGGAGATTTTCAAGATACAGATGTGAGGTAACTTCATCCAGGCTCCCTTTGCCTTGTAGGGCTGGACAAGAGTCTTTTGAGGTGTGCCCTGGAGGCAAATCTACTTTTAAAGAGCATCCTGGTCTTGTTGGTGTAGTGAAATATCTTAAGTTTACCATCTTAAACCAATGCCACAGGAGCTGGTTCCATAAATTTATTGAAATTCAAAGGTCTGGGCTTTGCTGTGACTCCTGTCCAAAAAAAGCCCACCCTTGTGATGGTCCTCTCTTAATCTCACCAAATCATACAACCATGGAATGGTTGGGGCTGGAGGTGACCTCTGGAGACCCCCCAGTCCAACCCCCCTGCCAAAGGAGGTTCACCCAGAGCAGTTTTGAATAAGCCCAGGGAAGGAGCTTGCAGAACCTCTCTGAGCAGCCTCCTCCAGGGTGCTCTGTCACCTCACAGTAGGTTTTTTCCTCATATTCAGGTGGAACTTCCTGCATTCCAGTTTGTGCCCGTTGCTCCTTCTCCTGTCACTGGAAAGAGTGTGGCCCCATCCTCTCAGCATCTGGCCTTAAAATACCTGCATGCATTGATAAGATTCTCTCTCAGCTGTCTGTTCTCGAGGCTGAACAGCCCAGTTCCCTCAGCCTTTCCCCATAAATGAGGTGCTCCAGTCCCTCATCATCTTTGTAGCCTCTGCTGGATCCTCTCCAGTCGTTCCCTGTCCCGTGTCTCTCACACAACTCTGTGGCTGGACAGAGTTAAGAACAACAGGGGAAGAACGAGAAGACAAAGAGGAAATTCAAAAGCAGGATCTCTTTCTTAATTAGGTGTTACTAGGCAGTGATATTTACTTGTCCTCTTACTCAGCCAGCTTAGATCACAGAGAGATAATTAGAAACAATCACACAAAATCAATTAACATGAAAGAAAACTTCATAAACAAGAAGCACATTATAATAACATGGGAAGCCACTGCCATCTACGCCCTTTCTCACCAGTGGCAACACGGCTAAAAATGAGCAAAGTACTTTTAGAGATAAGACAGGCTAAAACCGGGCTGGGAACACACCAGGACTATGAAAAGCAGCTGCTAGAAATCAAGACACCATAGCACTGCCTATTATTGCTTTTCTGAATATTCTTTTTAATTCACAAGGCAATCTAGCCTGTCTTTTCTGCCTCTGCCTGGCCTTAGGATGGAAAGACAATGATTTTCAGGTCAAACATTAACAGAAATTGAGCAGCCTAACCCATGGCAATGTTTCAAGACAGAAATTCGCAATTATGTCAAGAGATTACAACTGTTTTACTCCCTGCTGAAAGACTGAAAAATAGGGGTCAATTTTACTTCATTTTCTAAGAACTTCAGACCCTCATCTCTGTCACTCTCAAAACCTGAAAATAAAAGCAAAGTAACTCCACTTTTTACACAGTTAAGTGATTTCTCAAATTTCCAGATTGCAGACGACGCCAAGCTGAGCAGTGCAGTTGACACAACGGAAGAATGAGGCCATCCAGAGGGCAGGGATCGATGGGATATTGGGAAGGAATTGTTCCCTGGGAGGGTGGGGAGGCCCTGGCACAGGGTGCCCAGAGAAGCTGTGGCTGCCCCCGGATCCCTGGAAGTGTCCAAGGCCAGGTTGGATGGGGCTTGGAGCAGCCTGGGCTAGTGGAAGGTGTCCCTGCCCATGGCAGGGGGTGGCACTGGATGAGTTTTAACATCCCCCTCCCACCCAAAAACATTCTACACATCTATGATTCATTCTTATAGTCAAAGATCTTTAAAAGCACTTCTGATCTAAGCTCATCTCAGAGTATCATACCCTCAAGAAAAATTGTGGCTTGTTCAGTTTTTTGCCTCCTCCCTTTTTTTTTTTCCTCCTCCTTCAAAAATGCAAACAGAACACAGCAGAGCCCCCCCCCCCCAAAATCTTATTTATGCTCACGATTGTATGTATTTAAACACGGCCACAAGTGCCAACATTTTCCCCACTAACATGGGCTTGCATCTGGCCAGAAATAACTATACTTAGTGGCTTTACCACCATAAATCTTCGAAAGTCTTCTGCATGGCTGAGCTCTGCTCATAAAATTAGACACCAACGCGTTTTGTCTGTCTCATTAAAAGGATGTTTGCTGGAGCCGGCGCAGGAGGAGAGAGGAGTGTGTGAACAACCTTCTCAGAGCCACTGGGGATTGGCCCAAACTGTTCTCACAGTGGCACAAAGAAAGGAACGCTTAAAATAACTCCAAAGGCTCTTAGAAGGAACGTCTCCGAAGCTTATGAATAATTTTGAAAGTCTGAGAATGGAATCTCCATGCTCACAGTAGCACACAGGAAAAAAAAAAAAGCTAAATTTCAATAGATTTTTTTTTTTAGTTGCTCTCTGTCCTCATGTTTCAATTGGAAATATTCCATTTACTTCCTAAATAAACACAACCCAACACTTACAACTATTAATTCAATACTTTCCCTCTCTTTCCTCAAGTTTTAATTGGAAACATTGCATTTACTCCATAAATAAACACAACCCACCACTTACAAGCTTAAAGTCAATAACAAGCCCCCAACTTAACATATTCCTACCGTGCATTTTGGAAAAATGTTATTAAAATTTTAAAACCTACTATAAAAAACAGTCAGAAAAGCACCACATTGAGCCATTATAAACCAGTTTCGTTTTACTGCAAATATTTATCCAGAGCAACTCAGGCTTGATAAGGTTTTAACCTTTTTTCAATAGCCAGTTTTTAAAAGTATAAACGCAGAACACCTTTTCTGTGTGCTTTCATAGGCAGAAGGCAATCAAGATGATTAAACAAGGTCATTGATTTTACTAAGACAAAAAATGAAGTAAAAAATCAGATGCATATTCATCAGAAAACTGAAATCACCATGCGTAAGATAAGATATTAGTTGGGTTAAAAGTTCACTGGGAGCAGCAGAGGCTGATCTCAAGGACCAGCTGGGAATGACAAGTAAGGACACCAAGTTCTCTGCAGCCAAGATAACCACGTTACATCGGCTCTTTGCTGGGAAAAAACCAACAAAACAAACCCACAACCTCTGTTTTTACCTCTGCCTCCCCTACAAGGAATATTTATGGTGTATGATTTGACAATCCCATTCCCCTCATTTTTCAGGATGCTAGCGCTGAAAAGGCACGAGGTTTCCAAGATCCCCTGATGGGAGATTGGCAAAGGCAGCAAAACCTGCCAAATAAAGCTTTTGGCACCACACTGAACAGAACAAAAGCTTGAGGCTGGATACAGGGAAAGGTTCTTCCTCCACAGGGTGGTCAGGCACTGAACAGGCTCCCCAGGGAATGGAGACAGCACCAAGCCTGACTTCAAGAAGCCTTTGGACAACAGTCTCAGGCACAAGGGGGGATTTTGGGGTGTCTGTGCAGGGCCAGGAGTTGGACTGGGTGATCCTGATGGGTCCATTCCGTCGGGATGTTCCATGACTCTGTGACAACACACCACCATAGGAAATCGGGCCAGGCCACACTAATTGTGCCTGGAATGGGAAGAATGCTCTTCCTCTTTCCAACACAGCTTATCGTGACGTCTGTGGGATGTCCCCACGTCTTCAATTCCCACTTGCACACAGGGGTTTCCAAGGGAGAGCTGGGATGAAAAGCTGTGAGGGAAAGCCTTCATCCCAGAAGGGATGTGATGAAGAAAAGACAACCCAAGAAGCAGCTTGAGTCTGGATAAGTGGATGAAAGGAAGAGCTTTTTGTTCCTTAGAACTACCCCGTGCCATATATTTTAATATATATTGCAATTGTCCCCATAAAAATCTGTACCAAAGGCAACTTTACAGTATTTCATGGCAGCTGCTGGTTTCCCAGGGCTCTGCCAAGTAACATCGTGGTGAAAAACAAGAGATAGGTCCAGGAAAAGTCATGCTCGGATAAAATTCAGGGGGAAAAAAAAAATCCAACCCACACGACTTTCTTCAAACTAAAGATTTTGTTCTTAAAAAGGGGGCATGGAGTCAAAAGTGAAAATGCAACTTTTGGCAAGAAGCTGAACTCAGAACCCGAATCCTCTTGTTATGTCTTGGAAGACAAACTCACACTAAAGCCACAGCTTAACATAACAAGCCCAAGTTCTCCTGAAAGTCCTTAAAAATCAGACTTGCAGAGCGTGTGTTGGAATTGCTTGAAGAAAAAAAAGCTCATTCGAATGCAAACCTCAGAGAAAAAAAATGGGAAAAAAATTAATTTTCATTCTGATGTGAGAAATGGTTTGCTGGGGTTTTTTTACACTATTAGTTCTTTTACAAAAAAGCAGAACTTGAACTTTCATCAGTTGAAAAGTACTCAGAAATACTAAAACAGGAGATCCATTAATTTTTGTATGTCAGGGATAAAAAAAAAAAGAAGGAATGCGGTCCATTTCTCAATTCCACTGTGCCAAGACAGGCCTGAATCATTACACTGTGGCCATGTTTATACTAAAACTCTTCTTTTTTTGCTCAGAACTTGGATTTCCACACCCAGTAGGCAACAGTTTTTTTTAAAGTACATTCCAAGCTTCCCTCAAACAGTTCCAGTCAAAACATCACCGGATTTTAATTCCGTCAAGAATGTGAGCATCTCATTAAAGCCCTGCCTAATTATAGGTAACGTGCCCAGACCACAGATTCTGTGGTATCTTTATATGGAATATTATTCAGAAGTAACTGCACCAACTTTTCTCAAAAATTCAAGAATTTCTGCCTATTTAGACTTATAGCAAAGAATTGTGTGTCCTCAGCTAATTAAGAGAGTTGGGGAAAAAAACTGAAAGTACAAAAATAAAAGTCACAACAATCACCAGTGGTTAGAAAGATCAACCCAGGAGGAAAGAAATGTCACCAGCTCATAAGAAAATTGAAAGTTTTAAAGAAATAAATATTGCAGTTACACAAAGGAAAGCCTCAAGTGTGAGTCAAACCCAGAATAAAATAACATTTTGCATCTTGTTTTTGGGAATTTTTCTGATTCTTCTGCTGCTTCCCACTTTGGCAGGTTGCAGGTTTCAGAACCTGTAAGCACAGCAAATCACTCTGCTCCTACTTAAATAAAGCCCCAAACACCAGAGGCAAGAATTGCATCTGCTGAATGCAGGGAATGACCTTGAAGGAAAAAGGAAGGACACATTTCTCAGCAGTATAAAGGGAAAAAAGAGATGGACCTCCTCGTGGATAGATGAATTTTTAAAAAAGGAGCTTTATCAGACACCCACTAGCCAGAGGCAAACATGCTCTGCAGCCCAGGTTCAGGAATATCCAAATAAATTGCATTCCCTGCAGCTGAAGACCAGAAAGAACAGGAAGAAAGGTAAACTCCTCACCACCACCACCACCGTGCCTGGGGGCAGGAAAAGCAGAGATTTCTCAAAATTATTCCGAATCTCTTGTGGAATTCTAATACATATGGCTACACACACATATAAACACATATTATTTTACAGCTTTTTTCTCCATCTGCTCCTCCTTCCACAGCACCACGAGGCTCTTCCCTAACACTGCATCTTTTAAGGGATCTCGTAGATTTGCTGTATTTAAAACTGGAACTGCTGCTGGTCTCTACTCCAGACTCAGCCCC
Organism: Falcunculus frontatus; assembly: GCA_013398115.1. Taxonomy (NCBI): domain Eukaryota; kingdom Metazoa; phylum Chordata; class Aves; order Passeriformes; genus Falcunculus; species Falcunculus frontatus. The sequence continues at coordinate 475,570 of VZRV01007622.1, forward strand.
AGCTGCCATAAACCTTATCAGGAACCTGCCAACACAGCCAGCCGGATTCCAGGAGCACAAATTCCACCTGGGAGTACAAAGTATATCCAACAGCAAAAGCTTCCACGGAGCATAATTTGAGCACAGAAAATGACATGTTAAAACGAGCAGGAACTGGCTGGCTACGGATGTAAATTCATTCATACTTTTACTTTCTTTTTTTAAATATTTCTGCTGCTCGCTCTGGCTTGTTTTGACAGGCTGAGGCATCGAAGGAGTTCTCTGTCCTCATCCTGGGCACAGAAACACAAATCCTGCCCTGGAACTACTGCTTCCCTCACACACATCTAACCTGCAGAAGGGACAGCCCAGCAACAGCATCCAAGACAGGGAAGGGCTCAGATTGGTAAGGAAGAGCCACAAGATCTCACCACTTGGTTTAACATACCTTCAGTGGCTCTGCTGAACATTAAATAGGAAAGAATCTCAGAAACTGAGAACTAATTAAAATTCACAAGGTCAGAACTGGATAAAGAAAAGGAAGAGATGAAGCACCTGGAAGGGAAAAAACCAAAAAAAGAAGTTGACAAATTGGAAGGGAGAAGGAATCGTCAGAAGGCAGAGCTTTGGAGGAGAGGGTGGAAGGTAGAAAATCACAGAATGTTCTGAGCTGGAAAGGACCCACAAGGACACCCCACAAAAGCAAGGCAGCAGCAGGAGAAAGGCAAATGACACAGAGAAATGCAGCTTTATCAACAAAAAAAAGTCAGGAGGCAAAAACCACAAGGACAGAAGAGGGAAGGAAACAGAAGGAAGTATTTGTACACAGATTTGCATCCATATCAGGAGCACAAGTAGATTGTGAGCCTGTCATTTTGGCAATTCCTTTTAAACTATGAATGTGAAAAAAACCCTGAAAAAACTAAATTCAGGATCCAACAAATGAAAGGACTGTATTGTTACTCTGTCTCAGCCAGAAATCAGGCAACCCTTACATCTCATTTCAACTGAGTTAAAAGGATGAAGCAACATAGACCAACACATCCAGACAGCCAAAACGAGTTAAGACTTAAATAAGGTGAATTTTCCAGAGCTGTAACTCACAAAGCAGCAGCTGTGCCTTCTACAGGGGCAGCAGGCTGGGGTTACACAGTGACTTTAAACCCATGTGAACCTGGGCTGCTGCTGAGCAGCTTTGCTTTCCCTCTCCTTCCTCAGGTACTCATCATTCCTCCTCCCTCTCATGCCACACTGGACCAGGGACTGGATTTATCAAAAAACCTGGCAGAAAAGGCGGGGAAGGTTTGATTTCAGGTGGGTGAGCTCCCCAAAGCACATAACTCACTCACCCTGTGCTGCAGCAAGGTTGGTTGGGCTCATGGACCTGGCCCTACATCTTTCATCCACACTAAAGTTAAAACAGACACTTAAGCACAACTTCAGTCTCTCTAGCAAAACACAAATGTGAAGAAGTTTTAAAAAGGACATTTTAGGACACCTCAGCAAAACATGAAAAGGCATAACAAGTGCTTTGGAAAAAGCAGACCTCAAGCCTCTGAAAAAGCAGGACCCAATGTTTAAGGCAAAGCAACTATCATTTAATTGAGGGTAGAAAGTCTGTAGCACATAAATACCTCACAGAAATGCCAAGCTGAATTAAAATGTGGATCATAAAGAGTTCTTTACAATTCTGCAGGCACTTGTACACACACAAAAGGAAAGCATCCCTGTGTCCCAGCAAACCAAGAGCATTTGCAGACCCTGGCTGTGACTTAGTTACTACCATCAGTCAAGTAAGTCAATCGTAAAACCAAAATAAAATACATTAATATTGCTAACACCTCTGATAAATTCAGCCATTCGTAGCCCAGAAAAAAAATAATTAATTTACTGCCTAAAAGCAGCCAGTGTGGATGGAGTGAAGGACTCCTTGCCATAAATGTTGAAGGGTTTCTGGATCACAGTAAAAAAACCTACATTTACCTGTCAGGGAAAAACCTCGTTCTCCATCCCAGTGGCAGAGAGACAACCTTTTTTATGGTAATGCCAACACACATCTCCCACATGAAGGGATGAGATAGCTTTAGTGAGCTACAGAAGATAAACACATGTCATGCCTAAAAGTAAGCCAAAGACCCTAAAAGCATCCTGAACCACTTGTTCCCTGAATACGCCAGTCACTGAGCATGAAGAAATGTAACACAAAGAGCCAAACAGAGATTATAAACACAGAAATGTATTTTTAAATCTATTTGCTAACACATTTCAAACACGTTTTTTATTAGAGTCTTGTCAAGTCACTGAAAGAGACTTCAGCTTTAGTGCTACTGAGTTTCCACAGAGGAACACAACACAGTTTGTTTAGACTGAAATGGACATTTGGTATTTTTTTAAATAAATACTAGAATTCCACGTAGTGTCAAAAGCCATCAAAAAAAAAAGGGTAGTTACACACGAATACCTCAACCCTGACCAAGAATCCCCAGTTTTGCATAAAGATATCAACACTACTGGAACTGCAAGCATGCTTTATGGGCTGGTAGACTGCCAAAAATCATCTGCTAATACAGCAGACAATACATATATTCTGCTGGAGAACTTTCTGATCTTTTCCTCCTATCACTTCTCTTTAGTTACACACAAAACCCAACCAAAGTGATACAAAAAATATGATTTGAATGCTTGCATTCATGTGCCAACAAACGAAGCAGTTATTCACAATAAAGTAACTTTTCCAAACATGCATTTTTAATCACTGGTTTGCAAGCCCTGATTCAGTGTTTCCTGTTGCCATTGCAGCACTTCAGTTTCTGGAATTCCGAGAGCAAAGTTGTGCTCCTGCAGTGCCCGAAAGTTTCAAAAATGCTACCAAAGGACCCAAACTCTTCTGAGTCTTGATAAACAAATGGCACTCTGCTAAAATTCCATACTTTTGGATAACAGCAGGGTGCTTTCTATAAAAATAAACCTTCCTTCCAGAGACAGAAAGATCCCGTGTGTGGTTCCAGCTTTCTGGAACGCTCCGGAACCACAGTGGCTGCATATCCTGAATCCAGCCATAAATTACACGGGATATTAGGGTGAGGTTGACACCCAACTTCAGGCACGAGCATCACACCCTGAGCAACACCATGGAGCCCCCAAAGCTTTGCCCCTTCCCAATTCAAAGGCCTCTGCATCACACACCAAGATCAGGGCTTGTTCAGCAAATGCTTTTAACCCCAAATTCCCCGGTTCTCTCAGATTCTCTTATCTGATACTTGAACAAATCACTGACACCACGGAGCTGTCATACCCCATCTCATCATCCCACACTGAAAGAATGATGAATCTGTAAATCCACGCAGCAATTCTGCAACCCTAGTGCTGAACACACTCAGTGACCATGAGAGTGAATTAAACATATTAACCCGGCTTCCTAATCCCCAACATTAAAATTCAGAAATTTAATTAACTGCAGAAATTAAATTACATTCAAGGAAAATATTTTAAGCCGGTGTTTTCACATTTTCCTGGGTTTGTAACCACATGCTTATGACATCTTTCAGCAGAATACAGACTGAAGTGAGCATAAGCTCCTGAAAAATACCAAGTGCTAACAAAACCTGGGCTAGAGCAGCAGTACCCAGCCTAGATGCTCTAAAAAGAAGTTTCCATCTAAGGGGGGAGAATTCCTTGGATCAGTCTGTTACTTATTACTCAGCATTTGCGAGTTACACACTCCCTAGAATAATGTTAATCTGAGCAAATGAACGCTGTGATCTTTCCCATACAAAAAAGTGTTTCAACACCCAAAAAACAAGGGGGAGAAAAGGCTCAGGTCTTGACATTCTGATTTATGGAGGACACTGATAGTGAGACAAACAGAACTTCATCTGTCAAAGCCAAACACTTGCATTTAATATATAAACTTCAAGCAAGAAATCTCATTTAAATAATTAACATGTGGACTATCCACTGCCAAAAAGAGCAGGGCAGCAATGGACTCACTGCTGAATATTTTACAGGAAATGGAATGATTAATCCTCCATACAATGCCAGGTACCCACTCCCACCATATTTTGTTGAAAGCAAACCTTTAATTTCAAGAGAAGCAAATCACATTAGGTAGAATGAATAATGAAACCTCCACAACTGATGTCGTGTGGATTTCCTCTATTGTTTTGAACCCGTGCAGAGTTTTAAATTATAAATGCAAATATCTTCTTGTAACTTTCTGGTAAAAAATGCAATCTGCTTGAAAGTGCTTTTCAAAGCTATCTCTAGTGAGACATAAATCATCAGTGGCTTTAAAATATTTTAGTAATTTTAGCAGCCTTTTACAACTGCTAAGTCAAAGTCTCAGTACATTATATAAAGAAATATTGCTGAAAAGACCAATGCTTTTTGTATGTTGTTTGTGAGTTTCTTTTAACATTTCCCCCATTGAAGAGAAGAAAAAATGGTTTGCATTGTGTTAGCTCCAGTTATAATTTCCAGCTGTGTCAAAACTTTAACAGCCTAAAAGCAGGAAATCCAAAGAGGAAATTCCATCGTCAGTTCCTGAATTTTGTAACTCAAATGTTCTTCCAAAAACTGGACCTTAAAGGAATTTTGGTAACATTTTCTGTAGCCTTACCTGATATCTTCCAGTAGATCACATTCTGCCTGATGCTTGGCCTGAAGTTTTGTCATCTGCTCAACCTGAATGTTTTTCAGCACTTGTGTAACTTTCACCTACAAAAAAACCAAACAAACCCAAGGACCGCTTATATTTTCTGTAGTTTATGTCACATTTCAACAAGAAAACAAACAAACAAACCCACAGACCACTTATATTTCCTGTAGTTTATGTCACGTTTCAAGGACAAAATAAACAAACAAACTGGAAAAGGCTTCAGAAGGTTGGCTTTGCATTTTTAGTACTGGTGTGGTTTTCCTTTGAGCCTTGTGATCCTGAACAGCAAAAATTCCAATACTTTGGGAACCTACTTGGTAACTGGCAGACAGCACTAATGGCACAGGTATTGGGAATGATTTTGTTTGGGAAGGGAACCTTGGAATTGTTTTGCTCTTGCTTTTTATAAAACAAGAGGTCTTGGCATTTAAGCCCTCTAGTGATCACAGGGAATCCACATATCGGCCTACAAAATGATCACCAATATCTCTGAACACATTATGCATTCATGAGGAGAGAAATGCCAAACTGTTACTGCAGAGGGATGTGAAATTCACAGAGGAAGAGGGCACTCACCTCCCTCTTCTTCACTAGCCAGGCAAAAAAAAAAAAAATCCTGGATCTCATCAGCTTCTCTATTTTAACTCGGAAAACCATGCCCCAGCAACAAGCACCCTTTAATCACAACATTACATAAAGACAAGCTTTTCACATGACACCAAGAAAATAAATCACATGTGTGCCCCTGACTTTAGGCAGAAAAAGCACTATTTTTAACATGAACTTTCAGCATTTTTGATTTTATCTGTATATAAAAAAAGCCCAACTCAAAATAAATAAACCCACACGACACAACCCAGGTAATGGAAATAAGCTCAAATGAAGTAATATAGGCAAAGAATGACACACATGTAAAATAAATAAACGACCAAACACGGACTAAAATTGAAATTATTGAAACTGAGTTGGTTTTATTTGACAAAAGCAGAGTCCACCCCTAAAATAAGAGGTTGGGAGGCAGGAATGAGCCAAGGAGAGACCTTCACTGCAGCTGCCTGCCAGAGCTACCGGGGAGCTCTGGGCATGACAAGGGAATTCTGTTTGTGTTCCCTCCTCTCCTGGTCACACTGTTACCCACTTCTCCACCGGGCAAACCCCTGCAATCTCCCCTCCCCACGGAGAAACCCCAGCGTCACGTCGGGAATCTCTGCGGGGCTGCAAACCATTACGGCCCAAAGAACCCCAAACCGGGCAGCATCACCGACATGGAACAGGCACAGATCTCAACCCCACAGATCTCCTTCGCCTGGTGCCTGCACAGGAGCAGCCTCTCCATCCCTCCCTTCTCCCCACAACCCCCCAAAATGACCAGCCCAGAAATCACCACCGACCAGCTCAAGAGCCCGCTACAGCTCAGGTCTCCCAGATATCAACCTGCCTACCCAGACAAGCCTTTTTCCCAAATTTCAATCCCTGCTTGCCTCTGTTCCCACGCCCGTGCCCCCGATGGGCAGCACCCCACACTCCCACGGACCGCAGGGTCTCGGAAGAGCCTCCCCAGTGCATCTGCAGGTGGTTCCCATCGCACAGGGGAACGTGTGTGAAAATGCTCTACAATTCGGGCTGTCCCTGCTCCTGTGTGCTCCTGGCACATGCCGGGATAGTCTGCGTCCCTGGATCAACTCCAGACACGACCTTCTTCCCCAAGACAACCAAATCCTCGCTGTTGGCACCAACACACCACACGAGCCCCCAAAATTCCCGTGGTAGCACCCCACAAGCAGCGCCTCCACGCAGCCAAGCCCTCCGCAGCCACTGACCCTCTTCCAGCCCTTCCCTTGGAGAGCCTCCGCTGGGAAAGGGGGTCCCTGACCGAGCGTTGCCCCCCTGCACCTCCATCCTCACCACTGCGTCCTCATCCATGCCCTGTCCTGCTTCCAGAGCTCGCTCCCGACCCATCCCACCCCACGGCCATCCGTATCCAGTCCCCAACACAGACATTCCCTCAGGACCCACCTTGCAGGGCCACCTTCGCCAAAGCCCCCTCAGCCCCCAATTCGCCGCTGCACCCCCCACTCCCTTCCCAACGCTTGCGCTCCCTCTCCCAACCTTCCTGCAGCCTCCCCCACCGCACAGCCAACCCTGCGGCCCCCTC